>VWZT01015827.1:143940-163940 GCA_013397055.1 Pachycephala philippinensis
GGGAAGGGAAGGGAAGGGGAGCGGGAGAGGGCAGGAGCACACGTTCCCTGTGACAGCGTGCTGCCGGGTGACAGCGGTGACAAAGGACGGGGCACAGCCGGCCGGGAGTGCCCCACTCCTGCCAACACCCCTCGCTCCCCTCGCTGCTTTATCCTTTACATCCCCCTGCCAACACACCTCGCTCCCCTCGCTGCTTTATCCTTTACATCCCCATCCTTTGCCCCTCATCCCTTACAGCAAACGCGCTGGGCTCCCGGCTTATTGCCACTCTCGCTGTGGGGACCCTCTGTGCGGCACATCAAATGAATAAAAAGGAGCCTTATCTTCCCTCCTAATGGGCCTTAAACAGTCAGAAATGCTTCCTGATTGCCGGAGCCTCGATAGCACGGGAAGGCTGGGTGATCTTTCACCCTTGGGGCAAGTTTAAGGTGCTGCGTTTTCCAGAGTTAAAAAGACAACACCTGTACAAATATTCAGGGTAAATCGCCCTTGTGGGAAACATCCTGGCTCCACAGAAACGGTTTTTGGAATAATACTGAGGAATGATTTCTCTAATCCTACCCTCAGCCAAAATAAATATATGCCAAACAGTAAGACAGCAGTATCCCATGACCCAAAGTAATTGATTAAAATTGGGTTCTCAGCCACTGTTTCCCCTCGTTTGCCAAACGTGGTGGTTGGTACCCACCGTCCAAGGAGTTTTCTGAGTATCCAGCTTGCTCCTGACCAATGCTTTGCCCTTCCTCAAGCACAGAGGGGCTGAATGGTCTGAGAGCTTCTCAGCCCTTCTGTGCCAGCCCACCCTGTCCCACAGAACCCAGAGAGATGTGATCTGGGGAGGGCAGAAACCCCCCACCAACCCCCGGAGCAGCCCGAGCCCCTTCAGGAACCCCAGCACCTTCCAACCCCACGGGAACTCTTCTCCAGTGGTTCCTTGCTGTTCCCTGGCTGGGAGAGACAGGGAATGTCTCACACAACCTAAGGCCACGCACCAACTTCTTTCTTCTTCTTACTAGACTGGAGATGACACACTTTACATGTTGAAATTTTCCTCTAAAAACCACCCTCAATCTCCCTATACCTGCACCTATGGTTCAGAAGTGTGAAGAATGGGATGAAAAAAACCCCAACTCTGATGACAGGCCCTTCTTTCAACAGCTCAATAAATTCTCAGAGTTCCCTTTATGACTAAAATTTCTCAGACTAGGTAAATTGTAATTTATTATTTATATTCCAGCAGTGCATAAACACCGAATGGAAACCCTGGAAGAGTTTTAAACTGTGAGAAGAGTAGAGATATTAGTGTAGCCCTGGATGGCCGTGGTGGTGGCTGGGTATAAATGTAGCTGGCTCCCAGCTGTCTCTCTGCCACAGCCCTGGCCCCATCCAGGGGGATATTTTTCCCCTGAAGTGCTACCCAAACTCTTCCTTCCCTCATTCCTCCCAGGGGTGAGGAAAAAACATCCCAAATACAGTTTTGTTTCCAAGAACCCTACTAAAAAACTCGCAAACAGATGCAATTGCCCACATGAGAGTGGATTGCACCCATTTATAAATGTAATCCTTTGTAGGTAAGATGACATAAAGCAATTTCACCACCATTTAATCCATTTATGACAAAGCTTTTGCAGAACACACAGAACACAGCCCTGTGCAAAGCAGCTGCTTGCTCTGGCCTTCTGTTTTCCAGCACAGTTTGTGGTGGGGTTGCTCTGGGTTCTCCCTGTTCCCTTGGAAAGGACAATTTGCTGTGTCCTGCACATGCTTTGGAGTGAGGAGGGCACGCAGCAGCTCTGCCCCAGCTGAGCAGGGTGCTCTGTGCATTCAGACAGACACCCCAGCTCTGCAGGGCAGGAGCAAACGCCTCCTCAGGTTCATGAACAACAAACTCTGCATTTATCCAGGGCTAGGGACTGACATGGTTTGAGCAGGCCCTTCCCAAGCTCCTCTTAGGTTTATCAGAGCATTTATTACTATTTAAATCAGTTGAGTTTGCAAAGTTGGAAGGCACTGCAAACCAACACACAAACATATGAACACTTGTGTGTGTTTAACCACCACACACTAAAATGCAGCCTGTGCAATAAACTGGGAGAGACACACATCTGCCAAAACGCTACCCCAAAATGTCTCTCCAAAGCCCAAATACAAAATAACTGCCCAAAAGCACTGCAGGAACACACAGAGGGTGCAGGTGTGAATGCTTTGGTGTGGGTATAGATACACACAGATAGCCTTTTACCTGTCATTTATGGTATTTCCCATGCCATTTATGGTATTTCCCATGCCATAATCTTTGGTTTTTACCTGCTTTATAAGCAATCAGATGTATCAGCATTATCATTAAAAATAATCTGATTCAAGAAAGATCATTCTTCAGCTCTCTTGGTGCTTTTAATGGCACAGTACTTTTCAAAGAAGAAAATTTTCTTTCAAAGAGAAAAATAATGAAGCAACACACTCCCACCAGCACGGGCTCCCTGGCAAGCACAACACCCACTCACCCTAATCCCAATCCCCTCCCTTTGTTACTCTCCCCCTCTGAGTGGCAAATTTAGCCCCTGGTTTGAGCGAGCTCTGTCCTCCCTCCCCATCCCACACCAGGGGCACCCGAGCTGAGCCCATCTCAGCAGGGACACTTGGGCTGCAGCAGGACCAGCCAGACCCTGCTGGGCCCTGGGAGCCCAAGTTCCAGTGGGATTCAAGAGCCTCAAAACCAACTGGGTACTCCTGAGATAAACACAGAACTAAGGCATCAACAGCGATGGTTTTTTAAGCTGCACATCCTCTCAAAGTTGGATACGACTGCAGCCAGAAGCAGCTCTGCTCTGTGTACACTGCAAAGCAGCTCCCTTGATCAATGGAGTATTTTCCTAAGAAGTGAAAAATCACTAAAGTGCCTCAGATCGAGCCTTTAATTTAAAAATTAAACAGAGTGGTGAGAGGAAATGGTAGAGATGGAAAATAAAACAGGGCCTCATTTCGTCCCTCAACTTTAGCACCTGACTTCCTTATCAGAGCTCTTTGTATGTCTTTTCTGAACAAGATTTCCTTTGATTTCCAGAAGACAAACTTCGTGTTTGCACTTATGTTTTTAATGTTGTATTAATTACCATGGGTGTAATTTTGAAGATTGTATCGAGATATCAAAAGATAATACAGTTGCACTTAAATTTGTCAGCTGTGCAATAGCTTGCCCTAATTTTAGATTATCAGCTCTGGAGACTTGCTCAAAGAGTAAGACTGACAGACTTTTTAATGGAGAAAATCGGAGTTCCCCTGGGACCCATACTTTTTTCTGATTCAGTAAGAAATCCCAGTGGCATTTGCTGAAAGGATCCCAGGATGGAAAATGACATCTCTCTAAGAATTAGTGCTTCTCACTCTGATGCAAGTCTTCCAAAGATACCCTCCCTCCACAGACATGCCTGCTACCTCTTCAGGCTTCTCAGCAACAGGAGGGTGAAATGTCTACTTTGAGTGCTCCAGTCCAGTCCTGTGTGTCAAACTGAAGTGAAGGAGCATGAATCTGTATAAACAGACAAATTATCCACCCAAAATATGTCATTTAAAATTGAGATGCTGACACAGCCTTCGCTACAGCGCCGCTAAGCAGGGGCTGCATCATTGTTTCAATTAAATATCCTTGTTTCTTCTTCCCGAGAAACCTCCGGAGAAATGTCTCATTTGAGGGCAGACACAGACAGAAAGTGGCTCTGTCGGCTCCCAATTAAAGGCTCGGGAAGAGGGATTGGAGGCACAGCCATCAGCTAACTGAGATCAGGTATCTCAGTGATTTACGCAGCCGGATAGGCACGGATCCAAGGCAGGAAAAAGGGATGTGACCAGGCTGAGACACTGCCTTTCCCACTCTGCCACCCCCAGCTGCTCCTCAGGCTCCCAGGTCCTGCTCCTGCCTTCATTCTGCTGCTCACAGTGGCCCATCCAGTCAAGCTTGGAGCAGCTCATCCTTAAACCCTTCAATCTGTCACACACCTTTGCTGATACTGATCTCCCATATTTTATTCAAAGGCACTGGTCTATCTTTCTGGATTCCAGGTTTTATTTATTCTAGCAGAAATATGTACCTATAAGCATTACTTCTACCTCTTGTGGATCTCCTCTGGAGGATCAGTGTGCCCTCAAAAATCCTAAATGAAGCAAAATTGCTTCCTTTGCATTTTCCGAAGGGCAAGTACAGAATTGCTCTGCAGCAATTAACCCTGCGTTCTGTACACTACAGGGTATCAAAATCTGCAAGAAATAGTCCTAAAGAAAAGCAGATCTCCTCTTCCCAGAAACATTTCAGTCCAAGCTGTTTCTGGTGGGAGGAGCTCAACTCCACAATCCTCAGAACACACTGAGCGAGGTCCAACCAAGAGCAATTTGCCAATTCACTGCTAGAACAGCTCCACAGCTGGAGGCCAGCATCATCACGATATAAGACATTTGGGTAAAGGATCTTCAAACTTGGAATCCTGCTGAGCACCCTCAGCTCCCCTGGTTATTAAGGAAAACCGAGGATGTTGGGCACCAGTGATGAAATGATAGTGATGAAATGATCCCTTGCACAGGATCCAGCATCCTCGCTGCTCCCAGTGCAGTGTGCTCGCAGGAAATTTTGGTCCTAAAAGTGTTATTTTATTTAAAGCAGGAATTCAAAAATCTTCTGGGTCCTATTGAAAGAGATCTAAAAGATCCTGCCTGTCTGAAGAAAAGAAGTTTCTACTTGTCAGTTAAACAAAGGAATAACGCACAGCCTCCTTTATAGTGTGTACTTTACCTGTCATCCAACAGCCCATTATCACGTCACGGCAGAGTGCACTTTTCTACAGGTCACTTTGTTTAAAATGACATGGATAATGCACATGTCAGCGAGCTGACAGTCCCCACCGTCCTTCAGAGATAAAACCCAGCGACGAGCGCCTGTTCTTATCTGGGGTACATGCCTTGGTCTATCATCTAAGTCAGGCAGAACATGATTTCTCCAGAGAGCACTTTTTTCATTTCCTGATTTTAAGAAAATCAAATAAGCACCATTTGTCTTCATCTGAATATGCTTGACCTGCTCAAATGATGATGTCTCGCATTTTATAACAGGCTACATATGCTGAATTCAAATTAACAGCAGAACAAGGCCTTTAGATCTTTGCCTGGGCTGCCAGCACAGCCTGAATAAATATGCCAGGGTGAGCAGTCATCTCTTAGAACTGGGCCTGAGCTGCAGAGCTCAAAGCTGGGCCTGGTTCTGACATTCGAAAAGCACTACGTTTTTAGGGATATTTGGGTCTGCACTTAATCTCATTCCATTAGGGGGAAGACAAAATATAGATCACAGAGATGAAATACACATCTGGATTTTAAATGCTGCCCACACAAGTACTGGGATATTCTGTGTGAGGCACAGTCTTGAGTCTCTCTTGTACTGTGTTGTGGAAACCCTCCTGAAGCAGCATCCCCCCTCCATCCCCAAAAGCTGCCTCTGCCTTTTTAGACAGGAGTGCTGCAAGAGAAAAATACAGGGAAACAGGCAGAGGTTCAGCTCCATAAATGCTGCAGTGACAGGAAATTACACTTTTAGTTCTGGGTGCCATAAACATAGGAGCTGAAATTCAGTTTATCATCTTCCTCTGCATAAGGAACATCCTGAAAATGAATAATCACTTCACAGGATGGAAAGTAATGGTAATGCATTAAAAATTCATATTGAAAAGTGCAGGTTAATATTCTGTGCAAAAACCCAACAAAACCTCCCCTTTCTGTTGTCACACTGATTAACTCCAGTGATTAGTTCCCTTATGCAAGGAAAATCATTGCATTTCAAAGTAAACAGCAGTTCTTTAACATAGTTAGCAAATTATTAAGAAACATGAGGAAAAAAATTCTCTACTTGGGAAAAGAGCTGAAGGGCAAAGCTTTGGAAGTTATATACAGAATGGTTTGAGAATTTCCTTGGCTTCCTGTTACACAAACCCTGTAGAAAACTGATTAAATTCGTGGAAGGTGAGTTTTGTACTCATTGTTTCCCTCTGGATTTTACAGCATGTTTGTACTTGGCTGTTGGATAAGCTGCACACCATGGTCATCTCTCCTCTTCTTGGCCTGCCTTGGAGCTGCTTAACAGAACCACTCACGAAACTCCAACCACTTCAACATTATTATAGGAATGATATTTTCTGACATTATTTTACTCTCCCCTGACTTCCATCCCCCAATTTATCCAGGGAAAGAGGAGGCAAAAGTGATTACATTATCAAAACATCCCTTAAGGCTCAACATACAAATAAAAATCACAAAATTCAACCTGGAAATAAAGAAATTAGACCAGTTTTTCTGCGATGATTATTTCAGTTTTGCCAAAGAAAGAAGGTTAGTCTGTTCACAACATAAAATAATGGATAAAAATATTCATCAGTGTGGATAGCAGTTCTTCATTTCTATTAGTCTTTTAAGCAATAAACAGCATTAGAGACCATTGCCTGACTCTTTCAGCATTACATTACATTACATTTTACATTCTTTCCCTTTCCCACTTAGAAACCCAAAATTATGGAGACAGTTATCAGCAAGTTGTGTCACTTGACTTAATATACAGTTTCCAAATGTTGTTTCTAAAAAATAGATGCACCAACCATAACACTTCAGTTGGAATTTGCAGGCCCTTGCCTGAAGAGAAGCACGGGCACTAACAGTGGTTAAATAACTGTGAAGAAGTGCAAATGTGAGGGTTACCAACAGACTCAGTTGCTGTTACAACTTCCAAGGGGAAGTGTAGCCATGGAAAGGGTTGGTAGTGAGACTGGTGTTCATAAACAACCCACACAAATTGTGGCATCAATATGCTTAAAGATGAACTGTGCAGCCTCCAAAATATTCATTAGAATTCTCTTTCCTTGGAGGTCTATTCCAAAATTAAATTAGAGACAGAAATTTTCTTTGTATAGAGATGCTTTAGATTAGCCCAAGAAGAAACTTTGAATAAGTAATAGATTAAGAGGAATAAGGGAATCCAATAAATTAGTTTTGTTCCCGTATTGATTTTCTTTCTTACCTTTTCTTCTTGATCACTGTCGCTGTCACACTGAAACACAAAAAGAGAAAAAACACAGGTAAGAGAAACTTGCTACAGCAAAAAAAAGATAAATATTTCTGTGAACAAGATGGGTGATACTCTCATAAAGGTTGGGCGTCACATCTGGCAGCTTTAGGAGCAAGTTCAGTTACTGTATGGGAGGAAATTTCCCCTCACTGCTGAGGAGGAGGATACATTTGTGTGTTTGAATCATGAAAGAACTTCCCTGCACACACCAAAAGCCATTTGCAAAGCCCTCTGTCAGTTCAGCTCAGGAGCTGATGGTGCAGGGGCACGTTCAGACTCCAAAACTGGATCAGGGAAGCAGAAGAACAGTCTTTGAGGGCTGCTTTGTTTCCTTTGGATGGACAGCACTCCTCGTGCTGCCTGCCAGTCCCTCAGCTGCACGGGCTCCATGGAGCTGCCTCGGCTCTGCCCAGCCCCAGGAGGAGCCCTTGCAAGGCTGCTGTTTTCCAGGAACACATGGAAAGGTCACCCCATGGCTTTGCCTGTGGCTGCTGAACTAAAGAACTCAGAGATCACAGGGGAAGCAAGAACATTCCCTGATTCCCTGAGGTTCTCTGGGAGTAGCCCAGCTATCACAGTAAACACAGTTTTACAAAGTGCTGAATGGTAACTTGAGAGTCTTGATCCTTATCCAGTGCCATTGCTCAATTTTTAAATAAGTTTTACTGTTGCAGAACTTGAGCAGGACTAGATCACTCAATGTTCCTCAGAGATAAGCATCAGAACCCAAACCATGTTTGCATTTGCTAGAAGTACAAAAGCTGTGTTGGAAACAGGACTCCAAGAACGCTGGAACTCACAGGTTTGATCCCTCCCAACAAATTCTGGACAACTACACCTCTTTCTGTGGGTTTGTTTCGTTTCTATCGACAGCTGTAGGTTCTGGAGGATGAATTGTCTGTGTCACTCAAGACTGAACTCACACCTCTGCAGATCTAAGGGCAAACATGTCCAAGGAAAAAATAAACCACCAAATAGGACACCCAGGCTTTCCTACCCAAGGAGCAGCTGACTGTCAGGTTCTTACAGCACTCAGTTAAGCTCTTTATGTATTTATATCATGTTTAATGCATCTTTGAGTATTTTCGTAAGACAACCAAATTGCTTTGAAATCAGTTATATTTTGTGAATTCCAAAGGTTAACTATACAGTGGGATGTGAACAGACAGAGCCAAATACACCCACAAATACACGTACTTGATTTGCACAAATCAACTCATCTTCTGTCTGTTGTTTAATTATAACTTTTCTATTTCATTGGCTTTTTCCTTGTCTTCATCAGTACAGGGGGTGAAAAGGTGCCTTCCCTACACCACTGAGCTACGTGCTAACAAATTAGAGCTAAGAACTATTTCTAGATATTTTTCAACTGATTTTAAATGAAGCAAAGATTAGATAAAATTACAATCTCCTTGCAGCTGATTCCAAATAGAAAAGGAAGTGAAATTTATTTAATAACTGAAGTGATTTATATAGCACCAGTTGCACCTATTTAATACCAGAGTATTTACTCTGGTAACAAACAAATGAGAAGGAACATGAAGACAGGGGACAATTTTAGCTTTAATTTTGGAAACCTCACACAATGTTCAAATTAATGAAGAGTCTACTTAACTGACAAAAGGAAAACATTTCTAGAACAGCGTGGCACTGACATCAAGTACTCCTACCTTGCCCCATAAATACAATGCATTTTGACTTCAGCAGGGCTGCCTGTATGAGATTTTGGTATGAAGGTGAACAAGGCCCTACATTTACAAAAAGCAGACTTGCCCATGGATTTTCATCCATGAAAATCATGGCACAGAATCAGAGAATCTCCTGAGCTGGAAGGGACCCATGAGGATCATCCAACTCCTGGCCCTGCACAAGACATCCCCAAGAATCACAAAGCAAGTCGCAACCAAGAATGTCACAAAGATTTTCCATTTACTATCTCTGTTTCACAGGGGTTGGAAAAAATCAGCTTTTGGGCTGGGTCACTTTCTCCCCCGTGATGGTCAGAGTCAGGAGTTTGCTCACTATGAGCTCCCCAGGATCCATTATCACACCTCCTATGCCTTTCAAACCAGGGAGCTCAGGAGCAATTGCTCCTTTTGTTTGTGTCTCTGCCCACCCTTCAGGCAAACTCCACATCTTGATCCTAGTATCTGAACCCAAAAGGAAGAATAAAGGTGGCAAAAGGTGGATGTCTAAGCAGGAAAGAGCCATTCCCTTTGAGCAGCAGGGTTCAGAGGGGTTCAAGGTGCCACCCACTCCCGGTGCCAGGCACATGAGGAGGTGTCCTGTGACCCAGCTGTGCTCACAGTGGTCTGCAGCCTCTCCTTTCCCCAGTTTTGCTCTGGTTTAAGGAATCTGTCCTCTGCTGTAGTTTTCCCCGACTCATAAGCTTGGAAAAGCTCAGGGTTTTTGTGTTCCCTGCAGCGTGGAGGTACCTGGGGAGAAGAGAACTTGCCAGCACTGCACTGACATCTGAACTTGCCAGCAGAACAGAACAGCTCCCCGCAGCCGGGCGAATCTGCAGAGCATTTCCACCAAAGTGTTAAACCTCCAACCCTCCGCTCTCCGACAGTCCAGTTCTAATTTCAAGGTCCGCTTAATTCCACATCAAATAATTACTGCTATACCCAGCAGCACCTTGTCTCCAGAGTTAAGCATATGGCGAAGGACCGAGACCTACTGGTGTCCATTATGGAAGCAGGGCGGGTGCCAAGCCGATTAAAAATGCTCCTGCTCCCTCCACAGCGTGCCCGGTGAGTGACAGCTCTGTGCCGGGGTGGCTGCCAAAGAGCCTCTGCTGCACAGGGCCCACATGGCACAGGGAGAACACACTGCCATTCCTGCTATTGCATTCCCACACTGACCCCAGGACTTTGCTGGGAGCTCAGCAGGAGCGCACCATCCAATTTACAGCTCCAGCCTCCAGAGCCCTCCGTGCCAGCCTCTGGCAGAGACGGATGATGGTCAAACCCCTCCAGTTCATAAATTATGCAAAGGCAATAAAGGCACTCAGCAAACAGCTCCCGACGCTCTGGGGCAGCTCCTGCCCTCGCACAGAGGGGCTGGGCACCAGGGGAGAACCCACTGTCCAGCAGAGCTGTCCTGGGCCAATGGCAGCATTCTAGGGACCAGCTGGATGGAAGGAAAAAAGGAGACGGAGGAGGAAAGGGCTGTAAGCACTGCTCTGGGGTTGTATTTCTGTGCAGCACCTATCTGAGTGTGTGTGTGTGTGTGTGTGTGTGTGTGTGTGTGTGCAGGACACACTCTGCACTGGCACGTTCTGCACACCCACCCATCAGACAGTTTATGTGCAGGGGTGATGCCAAAAAGGGAGAAGAAAGATGTTTGCTACTCAGGCTGGAAACACAATTGGAGCACCTGCATGTTGTCCCCATGCCTGAGAGTCAGCTCAGAGTCAGCTAGCTCAGGCACTGCGGCCACTGCGCTCACACACAGCCACCCCTGCTCTGCTGTGCTCATTTACATTTCTGGATGCAAGCTCTCCCCAGAGGTGCTAAAGCACAAGGTGTTTCCATCTCCTGCAGCCTTACTGCTACCCACGGCTGGAGAGCACATTTTGGAAACCAAAGCTGACAACCGTGAAGTTGATTATTCAGAATTACTGGTCAATTTGAAGGCTCGAGTCTGCACTGCTCGCTCAATTCCTCAATTCCTCCAGCACTTCTCTACCTCCCAGGGCCACAGGAAGAAGTAAAATGATTTAAGTGCTTTGTGGTTCTCAGAGCGCCAGACTGTTTTGGAATTGAAGCGATGGAAATACTTTGTACTGGCCTTCTGCTTTGGGCTGGGTTTCAGTATTCCGTGTCTATTACAAAAAGCTCATTTTTCGGTGCTCTCCCATGTCTTTTGTCAGGAAACCATGGCTCTGTGCACAGGCTGCCTTGGAATATTCTGCAAATAACTGGGAATCCAAAATACCATTCAGAGATAGCATGACCTGATTTTTGGATAACTGCCACTAGCTTCACTGGAAGCTGAGAGTGGTAATGTGACAAATCAGGACAAGGAGGCTGCAGACACATTTTACACCTGAACAAACAGAGGCTTCTTGCTCTGATTCTCAGGCTCAAGGCACTTACTGTCTCCACTCTGAACACAAGCTGTGACTGATTACAGCCACCCCAGGCCAGGCCTGAGATGAGCCCAGAGCCACATTGCCAAATTTGCCCTGAACAAACCCCAGGCTCGTGCTGGGCACAGAAGTGAAGCCCAGATGGGCAGAGCTGCTGAGCACCCACAGCCCCCTGGATGGCCAAGGCTTCAAGTGCACATGGTCCCAAATGCTGAGAGCTTCTCAAATCCCAGCCTGACAGGCTCCTCAGAGGCAGGATTCTGCCAAATGGCTATTTTGTGCTTTTAAAAGTCTTGTACTGGCCAGAAGGGACTCAAGAGTTTTCCCAAAGGACCTACAGCGCTACCGACCAAACCCAAAGCAAGGGACAAGGAAAGCTCACTCAAAATGATCTTCACAGAAAAAAATCGTACAGGACATATGGAAACGTTCAGGGTGCTCCTAATTGCTACATAATCAGGGGTAATAATGAGACCAGACTGACTGTGATTTGCACAAAGTGGCCATAGTTATCACTGAAACTGTTCCAATCCCTTAAATAACCAAAGTGCACAGCCACCAGCCATCACATCACCTGATACACACACGTGCCAAGGGTTCAAGCTTCATTTTGCAGTATTTCTGCAACTTCCTGCTCCAGAAATGCTAATCACAGTCAGTGACCCAAAAACTTGCATTTTCACATGTGTGATGCAGTCAAAATTCAAATAATTATCCCTAAAATCAAGCCCAGCTGAGGAAGAGGACACACAAACTCAAAAGACCTCTGTACCAACAAAACAAAAAGCTTTCTTTCTGCCTCAGCCCGAACCTCCTGAAGCCCTGCACTCAGCCTGGGCTGTGGCTGCAGCAGATGCATTCCCTGCAATACGGGGTGTGCACACACACACCTGCAGTGGGAAGTGGAAAAAGAACTTTCCAATTCCCATTTGAGGCCTAATTGCTGCTGTGTTTTTTAGGAGAAAAGGAAAACTGGAGATCAGGCTAAAGATCAGCTGCACCTCCCCAGTCCTCTGTCCCAGGTGGAGAAAGTTAAAATGCACAGCACATCTCCCACAGCACCGGTGGAATGAGCCTGATCCCAAAGCCACCTCTCAAAAATCAGACACCCCATGTGGTGCCAGCTCTCATTTGAGCCCATTTTAATAACTTGAGAGAGCCTGGTCCAAATCAAGCTGAGTAAAGGTCTGTGCCACCTCGCCAGCTCATTCAGGCGGAAGCAACACCACGGATTTCTCTGTGCTTTGCTGATTGAACACATTCTTGTGCAAAAAGTGGCAATCATTGAATATCTCATGTACAATGACATTGAGGAGGGCATTGTTCTCTATTCTGCTCAATGGACTTTGCTGGAACAGCTATTTCATATCTTGGAGCCATTTATCATTGCCACCAAAGGAGTCAGTGCTGCTGCAACGCCAGCGCTGAACAAAGTGATTCTACTCATCTGTCTGCTGAAAAGAAATCTGAAGAAAATGAGGGAAAACCCAGACCTCAGCCTGTTCACACTGACATTTGCAATATTCTTGTCCATCTCTCCACCAATGACAAACTGGCAGCCCTGGAAAGGGCAAAGATGGTATTTTAGCTGTACAATTAGACCTTTGCTTCCAAGAAAAAAGGAGAAAAAAACACCTCCTGGATGAAAGGAGACACAGACAGGGAATAAATGGGCAATTTTCTAATTGATGAAATGGAGACCGGCAGAGTCACAAAGAAACTAAGAGCAAGAATTTCACTTTTTTCCTTCCTATCTGTGACTTTGCCTGCAAGCAGCATTCAGCATGGAGCTCCTTGCCAAGGAATCTTATATATATATAGCATCTCACAAATTGGTTAACATCACAGTCTGCTTAGCAATTCCTCACCATTATCCACTGTGATTCACTCTAAGGAATGGCTCTGAAACAGAGATGGTCTGAGAAGTTTAAGGTCTGCTTTCTTAAAAGCTAAAATTATGGATTATTCACCAAAAAGTCCCATTTTACACAAATTATCTTAGTCTGGACAAAAGATTGCAATATTGACCTTTAATCTGAATTCCATTTTATCCAAACTACTTCACTTCAGATGAAATGTATCAGTCTTGGACATTTGAAGTTGTCTTGGCCCCTCACAAGAAAAATATTCAGAACTTAGAATGTCTTTCAGGCACAATTCTTTAAAATTCCTCCCTCCCGGGACTTTTATGATGGTTTTATATTATAAAATGACACAATTAGTGGTTCCTTTTAGCTCTACCATCAACAAAACAATGGTTTGATAAGAAAGAATTATATTTTGAGTATTAAAATGAAAACTCTGGATTATATGGCTGTGCAGGATAAAGATGATCCACATTATATGTCTCTAGGATGTGGATATATCCTTGGTACCTGGTGGGAGGCCCAAATATTCCTGGTAGGCCACAGGGAATTGGTTTGTAAAGCCAAGGGGGGATTTCCCTGCAGAAAGACCCCTAAAGACAAGTCCTGCTCTGAGGTGTGGCTCTGCTGTGGTGTGTTTGCAGGGACATCCCCTGATGGGGCAGGCTGGGAGCTGCGTGTCACTGGGAGGGACTGGAGGCTGCTGGGCACTGCTGGGGAGGAGCCCAGGACCTGCCTGCGGCTGCCAGGGGCACAGCTGCCACCCTCTGTCCTGCCAGGCTGCCCCAGCTCCGTGTCACCCCAGGGACACACGAAACCAGCCCTGGAAGGAACTTGCAGTGATGATGCACGGGCAAGAACTCCGCACAGAGGCTGGAGGTGCAAAGTCGTTTATTACGCAGTGCGACTTCCCTAAATACCCACACACAACAGGACAGAACATCATAGAAACAGGAAAGATGTTCAGCACAGTGTCCCCCTAGCACCTCGGGTAAAGCACAGACATTGCCTGTTATGGTAACAGGTAAACAATACCCGAGAAGGTCACAAAGTACAATCATCACCTCTCACAGGTCCAGCCTTGTCCACAAACCACGATCCTCTCTCCGCCCATCCCCAGTGACCTGGATACAGTCCCAGGGTCACCTCCGGGCCCAGGAAAGAGGCTCTCCCTGCGGCCCTCAGGGCTTATCTCTCTGTCACCACACAGTGTAACCCAACAGAAACTCATTTTCTTCTGTTCCTTGGAAACTGAGCTGGGACTGGAGGTTACTGCCCCTTCTGTCCCCCAGGCCCCCCTCCCAGCAGTGAGTTTTCCTCATGGTCACTGCTCAGTGACCCCACACCTGCCATCCCCAGAGAGCAGGATGATGCTCCCACCAGGGCCAGGGGAGCATTAAACGTGTTTTCCAGATGGAAAACTAACAACGCCATGCATTCCTCAGCTCAGCACCCTCAGCAAGTGCCCATCACCAGCCAGGCACCCAAATCCCACCGGACCAGCTGGCACCAGGCATTGCCAGACACACAAACAGAGGAATCCTGATTTTAGGAAGTCATTCTCTGTTGCAATAGAAGGGTGAAGTCCCTGCCTCAGCTCCTGAGGGCTCCATAAGGATAAATGCCTCCATGGCTCTCCCCAGGACTCGGGATGCAGGTTTGCTGCCTCCTTACCTGCCCTGCTGGCTGCAGCCAACACGCAGCTGTCGTATTATTTTTAGCATCCTCTCAACTGATGGCAATTTGCAGGGTGTAATGTCATGTTTAGCATCCTCTCAACTCATGAGTACTTTTTCAGGGTTCAAAAAAATAAATAATAGTAAATAATAATAAAAACGTGCGTTTGTACTGATGGGCTAAGTCAATAGGAAAGATTCAAACTAATCAGTGGTTAATGAAGTCAGTGCCTAATACTGCGTAAGTGGGTGTTATCTGTGTAAGAAAAGATTCTTATTTTTCAGAACTCCTGGTCTTAGCTCATGAGTTCTGTTTGGAATTTGAGTCTTCCAGGTACTTACAGGCTAATGAAATAAAAACACCTTGATTGACAAGAAGCAAAGCATGTTACGGGTTAAAATAATACAAGAATCTATTTTTTACACTGTGTTGTGATCCATAAAAATCACCCTGAGCCTTTCCTCTTTCTTCTCTGCCTGTGAAGCCAATTGCTTTGATTGCAGTGATATGAGCTTACTGAAATGACTTGCCCTTGCTTGTGAAGCAAATGGAACATGCTAATAGAACTTATCGCATTACCGGATGCAAAAGTGCCATAGCTCATTACTTTAAGATAAAAGGATATCATTGCAGACGGGAAGCAGAATTGACTTTCTGAGGCCCGACTTGATGATGATTTAATCAACTGCTCTCTTTCACTTCTCATCTCTGCGCCTGTCGGTTTCCCAGGTGCTGTTAAATGAGACACTCAGAAAGTGAGCGGAGGGAAAGAAATTGCTGTCATTACTTTTCAAGAAAGGAGGTATGCAAATTTTCGACAGAAAGATTGCGTTCATAATGGGCCTGGTAAAATACAAGGATCATGCTTGACAGGTGAGGGCAAGTCATTTGTACGTCCTTAAAGTGAAGCAACCATCCTCATTTAGAAATTGTGCTCGATAAGAGAAGCTACAAATGAAACCCACGCGATGGCTGAGAGCAGCCAGAAAATCTTTGAAGACTTTGCTGCTGCAGCTCTGCCTTCAGCAGGTGCCTGGCGTGCCTTCACACATGGCTCTTCCCAGCTGCCAGATGGCCAAAGTTTGACCTCAGTATCTCACAGAGATTCCTCTTAAATGTTTTTTCTTACTGTCAGCATTATATTCACAGTCTGGGGTCTGAGAGTTTCTTCCTTTCTTCACCGCTGCCAGAAATAGAAATTACAACAAAAAAAAACCAAACCCCAACCAGCTAAGTGAGGGTTGAGTTAACTTTGAAAACAGAATCAAGAGGTTGGAGGCAACAACTTGTTTTCCTCTGCATGTGTGACAGATCTTGGATGGTCCGGAGCTTCATACAGCCAAGTAAAAAGAATAACCCACAAAAAGGGTTGTGGCGGGAAGCAAAGAGGATGAAAAGACACTTCTTTAGGGCCCAAAAGGAACCTGGGGTCCTGTGTGATTGCAGCAAGAGAGGAAAGGGTAAAGAGAGAGAAACTGGATGCTCTATTGACCTGATGGAAAAGTTCTGATATTCCAAAGTTAGGCGTTCAAAAAGCACAATAATTGAGATGATGAATTACGCACAGGCTAAAAACACTCTAAAGATCTTGGATGGCTATTGAGCTGTTTGGATCATTTTAAATGGGGAGATGAGAACTACCAAGCTTTTATTGGTGTCAATCAGGTTTTCCATCAGAGATTGATAGTCAGCCACAGCAAACAGGTTCCTTGGGGACACTCTAAGCAATGGATACAGCAGTTTGTCATAAAATGTTGACATTTTGTCTCAGATAACAGCATAGGACTTAAATAGAATTAATGTCATGAATATTTAGAATTAACCAAGAAACAGCTGGGAAATACTGCCACAAAGGAAGCTGGGTACAACAGAAAATTATTTAAATAAGAACAGCCACTATATTAATTCCAAAATAGGTGCCTTTTAAGAATTTATAATTTCTTTTTCCTCAAGAACACAGTTCACTGCCCCTGTGCTTGTTTATGAAACACAACTATCAGATATGCTGTTTGCCCTTTTCCCTGTGTGTCAGGTCCTTAACCCTCCATCTCCACCTAACTGGGAGTGATCCAGCAATACCCTTTGGATCTGACTCACCTCTCACCAAAAATACTGCAGTGGAGGTTGAAAAGCAAGATGATGGAGGAAAGATAGCTTTGGGCTGGGACTCGGGGGATCCACCTCTGTCACTGGCTATCAGGATCACCTCAGGCAAGTCACTTACTCCCTTCTGCTGTCAACCCCCTACTTTTCATCTCTTTGGGCTATTAAATGGTACATTCCCTAGGATTTGCTTACTTTCACTGTATGTGTTCATAAAGTGTGCAGGATAATAAGGCATTTTTCTTAGAGAATGTTGGTCTTAGTAAACAGAGGAAATGAAGAAAAAAGCATCAAGACCTGGATCAGGCCCTAGACACACCATGCCTATTTTCAGTACAGATCTCATCTTCCACCAACTAAAGTGCATGACCTCTGGAAAACTACATCATTTCAACTGAAAATTATTTTTATTTTCACTTAGAGCAGTGCACACAGAGCAGCAGCAGCCCAGCATCGACAGCTCTGCACAGGGGCTGCTCTCTTGTGCAGGCTGCAGCAACTCCGAGCACACCATGGCCACTGAAACCCACACAAAGACAGATTACATTGATTTCCAGGGTAAAATAGGGGTGGAAATCGTATCTGAAACAAAACATAAATAATAAAAAGCCATCTTTTCTCGTCTTTCCCAAACAAGACCTCTTTAGCTTTTGAGTTCTGTGTCTTCACAGTAGCCTAAACAAGTTAAACTGAACTGTATAAATAATAATGGTAATAATAATTCCCCAAACAACCCAAAACAATTGATCCTTAGGGATAAGACCTTAACAGCTGAGCTATAAACCTCTGAACATTGGATTTTAATGGATACTAAAAACCCCTTAACTAAGCCCTATAAATATAACCTGAAACAAAATGATTTGTGTTCTAAGCTGTTTGCAAACTCCCATAAATGTTCCTCATTGTCATAATGCCAGAAAAATAGCTCAGCCTGTGTACTCAGCCCTGCAAACTGGCTTCTGTGCTGTGCTTTCATTCCCTTTCCCACTCTCTGCTTTATAATTCATCACTCCCACAGTTGTTATGTATTATTATTACTATTATTATTTATTGCTGCCTTTATCATTTTTGTACAATTGATAAATTGTCTGTGCTAGACCTGAGGGAAGAGAAGGATTATTCTAAATGTAGAGCAAGTAAATATAAATTGTAAAGACAATGGCACACTTTGGCCTGCCTGGCTCAAATTTCCTTTTTGACATACGTGGTTCTGTAGTTTGGAATCTGTGATCTCTTAGTAGGAAATAAAAGCATTATTTTTTCCCCAGAATGCTGCAACTATAATAATTGAATTTAAAACAGGAGTTGTATTTCTCTTTTTAGAGGTAAGAAGAATATCCCTGATTTATCAGTTGAACTCACCCATTTGTTATTCAAGGAGTGGCTGAGAATAAGTAAGAATATTCGTCGCTGCCTGGCTGCCCCTGGATCCCTGGCAGTGCCCAAGGCCAGGTTGGACGGGGTTTGGAGCAGCCTGGGACAGTGGAAGATGTCCTTGCCCATGGCAGGGGTGGAATGGGATGGGCTTTAAGGTCCCTTCCAACCCAAACTGTTCTGGGATTCTTTGATAGCTGGGGGATGTTGTCCAACAGAGCATCCACCACTGCAGACACCCCTTTCCCAACAAGCAGAGGCAGAAGTGATACCTTGGTGTGTCCCAGCAGCAAAGCCAGGAAGGGGAACTTCTCATCTCCTGCAGCTCTCTCTTCTTGAGGGCCTCCTGCACTCAGCCCCAAACCCTCGTGTGCCTCCTGTGCTGCTCCCGTGTTGGTTCTGCAGCGATCCTGGGCTGGGCTCACAGTGTTCAGGGCATGGCCACACCCAGCAGAGAGGTGGCAGAGTCAGGGAGCATTCCAAACTGGAAAGGACCCACCAGGATCACCCAGTGCAGCCTCTGGCCCTGCACAGACACCCCAACAACCCCACCCTGGGCATCCCTGGCAGCGCTGCCCAAACGCTCCTGGAGCTCTGGCAGCCTTGGGGCCGTGCCCATTCCCTGGGGAGCCTGGGCAGTGCCCAGCACCCTCTGGGGGAAGAACCTTTCCCTGATCTCCAGCCTGACCCTCCCTGGCACAGCTCCAGGCCTTCCCTGGGTCCTGTCCCTGTCACAGATGCAGAGATCAGAGATGTCCCTCCACTGTTCCTCAGGAGGCAGCTGCAGAGGCAGCTCCAGGTAAGACCCAAACATCTACTTTAAGAGCCATTCTCCTGTACAAATACCCACTGTGGAACACCAGGCCCTCAGTTTACCACCAATGCTCTCCTCGCAGGGATAGAAGAAAAATGTTTGGGGTTTGGCTGGTTTGGTTTTTTTCCCACTGCTGCATTAACCTACCCCTGGACTAAGTGATAAAAACTCCTATATCATAAATACTATCACAGGCTCCATGACTGTTATCAGCAGTGGCAAATTACCTGTCACAGCCAAGGCAAGGGATTGCTTTGAATAGCTGGCTTTTAGCTCAGTGCTCAAAAAGTTATCCCTGTCCAGGAGGGTCTTGGAAAATGCAAGAGTTTTGCCAGCAGCAGCTGTGCTGAAGCAGGGCTGTGGCCAAGGCAGCACTGAGCATTACTGACACTGCCCATGTGCTCCCGCTCCAGCTGCAATGAGACCTCACACTGCTGGGAATTCTCTCTTCCAAAGGTGAACCCCACATCAGGGCCAGGAGACTTCAGTGTCAAACACAAGACTTCCCACTAAATTCTGTCAAGAAAGAAGGGACACACCGAAGCAGAAGGGGATGCAAAACAAGTCTGTCTGGGAATATGAGGATCCACAGAGTGCCTGGAAGGAGCAGAAGCTTCACATCTTTGATCTTTGTGGTCACCACTACCCCACACACAAAAATTCACACTGGATTTCTGGCTGGATGATCCCAGCAAAGCACCTGCATCTTGTACAGAAAGGAATTTTAAACTGCTCAACCTGTGCTCTGCAGTTTTGAGACGGATTAGGCAGAGCAAGGAAATTCATTGCTTTCTCCAGAGATATTCTCTGTGAATACAGAGCCTTGGAATTTCACAAGGGATGTTTTAGCGAGGTAGAGGCTCCCTCTATTTTATAGATACCAAAAGATTGGAAGTCCCATTCTCATCTCTTTTGAAAATTTAGTAATAGGAAGGCTCTGAGATTTCAAACATGTTCTCCCCACAAAAAACCTCT
>VWZT01015827.1:168940-186440 GCA_013397055.1 Pachycephala philippinensis
TTCAGACCCACTGCAGCACACAGCAGAGCTGGTTTTCCAGCTGCAGGAGCTGCCAGTTGCCATGAAAACACAGAAAAAGTCAGGGAACAATCCCTTCCCTGACAGGTCTTTAAGGTCTCACAAATGGGGCTCAGGCCCCTCTGATAGTGCACTGCTCTTCATTATTTATGGTACAAAGAGCAGGGGGGCAAACCTGTAATTTGGGCAGTGACAGAACATCTCATTAAAATCACCAGAATAGGAAGTAGCTGTATTTTGGCTCCTAGTCACAAAATTTAAGGAATATTTTGATTATATTTCAGATCTGAAAGCATGCAGTACATCTTCCCCCTGTCCCTGAAGTCAGCCCCTCTGTCTTTGTGACATTTGTGAAAATAAAACTCTTTTAATTCTGAGTATTTGGTGTTTACCAAGGACAACTGTGATCATGCAAGGCCACTGCTCTCTGAGGTGTTGGGGGAAAAAATGGACAGGCCAGGGTGTGCAAGACTATTTTTTTTTTGAGGACCAGGCATGTAACAACCTTTTCAAGCTTTATTTCTCCACTTTCTAAGCGAAATTACTATCCATGTTCGTATGTAAGCTCTCTCCAATTGAAACACCTAAATAAATGGGCAGGTGACACTTTCAATCCCACTAAGGATTGCAGCATTCGAGCTGAAGCAGAATTTCCAGCTACAATACTGGCCTTCCCCTGAGCCCCCAGCCCTGGGTGTGCTCGGTGCCTGCTCAGGCACAGCACTCGTGGCCCTTCATTATGATTTGTAACCTACAGAAATAAATGGCCAGGAATTGCGAGTGAGAGCCCTACAGCATTTAGGACCCTATTCAGCTGGAAAATTACACAGCCTCCTGAGGCACATGAGCCCTGAGAGGCCTCGGCAGCAGCAGATCCTTTCAGGGAAAAGGTCAGCCAAGCACCCGAGGAGGAGGAGAGAATACAGGAAACATTTACCAGCGCCAAAGCTGAAGCAGCAAAGAGCTCTTCTTTGTCCCCAGGTATTTGTCTGCCTCGCTTCTCCTGCCCTACACTTGCATTGGAAGGAGAAAGTGTTCCTAAAATATTTGGGGACTGAGAAGGAGCTGTCCTCAAAGCGTCACCATCCAGAGGAGAAGATCTCTGTCCCTGGACTGCTGCTGATAAAACAGAGTCTTGAATGTGCTTCTCCTTGAGACACCCGAACAAGGAGACTAAACCCAGCCCTGGAGTTCAGGAGAAGCAAATAGAAAAGGAGACAAAACACAAATAAAGACAGCAGAGAAGCATCTTATTTTTCACATGAAGAGCAAACTGTGCTCTTCTGAGGCCACCTAAAGCCACCTCCTGCAAGAGCCTCTGCACTCACCCTCATCATTCAGGTCACACATAATACAGGTTGTGTTGCTAAACATAATACACTTATTTCTATGACTGACCCTCATGCAGTCCTCTCAGTGGGCATATTTGTTCTGGTTGTTTCTGTCTGGAACCACAGAGGTATGCTGCTAAAAGGTAAATGACGGAATTTCCATGGGCATTACAGAAAAGTGGAAATGAAATCCCAAATTTGCACCCTCCAGTGTCATTGTTACAGAACCTCCACTGCTGCACAGAGAGGAGGAAATATATTGGAAATGCAGCAGCACTGAGTGTAAAGGGTGCTTTTAGTGAAGAGTACACTGAAAAATAAGCTGCTTCCCATCAGCGAGTACATTCTTTATCTTTAGCGTAACATTTACAAATCTTGTTCAGGAAAAAAACGTGTTAAATCTTTCATCAGGCTACAGACACTTTATTTGGAGTCTTCACAGAAACCCAAAGTAGTGCCATAAGGTGCCTGGAATATTAGCCAAGATAAAACCTTCAGGGCCATGCACGCTACTGTTTTCAAATCTGTTCTTTCATCTGATGTGCCAGTCGAAATTACTTCTGCAACATGGTCAGAACCAACCTGGATGGATTTATAATGCCTGAAATTGCTATGGGCATATTTTTGTGAATCGCCTAGAGACAAACAGATAATTCTCTTTAGATTGTGCGAATTGCTAATTCTTATGCATGTCATGTGTTTGCCAAGTGGCATGTTTAGACAAGGAAATTGCAGAATATTCCTGATGTCACCAGAGCTCCATGCTTAGAAAGCCACGGGAGTGTAGGACAGTGTCCTTTCACGTATCTCACGTATATATTACAAGTAATTTTAACTCAGACAGCACTTGTTACCTTTCCTCACTAGAAGACTACCTGTCTACGAAGAGAGTGAAATGCTAAAGAGCAATTACCAACTGTACCAGAGCAATGTAAGTACTTGTGTGGGTAAAGGAAGCAGAACTCAGCTTTTTATTTTTCTCTGCTTAGGCAATTGGCATAAACAGTGTAAGTGTCATCTTTTGAGTCAACATGTCAAGCTGAGTTTTGTGATATCTCATCTCTGTCTGTTGGCATCATTACACCACACACAAAACCCTCGCAGAGCCTCCCTCGCTCACGCTCCCCCCAAAAACACAGCTTGTGCCACCAGTCCCCGAGTTTCCCTCTCTGTTCAACCTTCTCGAAATTTTTGAACTCATTGGCCAATTTCACCCACATTTGACAAGAGATTTCAAAGCTAATTAAGCTCATGTGAGTTTTCTGCAAAAGGCGGCCAGTTGGTGCAGAGCCCCGATGAGTCTGAAGGAAAGGCTGCAGCGTGTGATCACACCTCGCTCCCGCCCAGAAAACGCACACACAGGAGAAATGTTAGAACAACTCCGAGAGAAAAAGCATCAATCAAAGGTTTCAATTAACTCTCGATGGGAAATCAAGCTTTGATAAGTTTTTTTTCTCCTATTTATTTTACTACATCTGACTCAGATTTGGAGGTGCCAGCTTTTAACTAATATAGAAATTAGCCTCATCCTTAAACCCGACAGGGACATCGCTGTATAGCATTTATTATAAAGCATAATTGTAGCTTCAGGGCATCATTTCAGATGAAAACGTAAGATATACAATAAAAGAAAATTCCATTTGTATTATGACCAGAGTTTGCTTGTCAAGTGACTCTTTACACATGGAGAAGTCGCTGAACTGTGTGTCCGGCCAGCGCAGAACTGACAGTCCCACACTTATGGCTCAAAGCCATGGGATTATTAAAACCATGGATTTCATTCCTGGCCGACACACACTCTTCTTTAGCAACTTTGGGTAAATCCCCCTTCCTCTCTTTTTGTGCTGGATCCTTCATCTGTAAAACAAGACTTTGTTCCCTTCCCCTACACTTCATCTTCCCTCTCTATTTGTGTTGTGCTCTCTTCTATACAAACTGGAGGACGCCTGCTTTCCCTGAATGCCCATTAAACTGTTTTCTAACTCGAGCAAATCCAAACACAAACATACTGAATTCATTTTTCTGAAGTATTTTAAGTGGATTTTTGTTTTGTTTCGTTTAGTCCTTGATCACTGGCCATGAAAAAATTCCAGTGGCTCCAGAAAGCTGGGTCTGCCCGTAAGAAGAATGCCAGCTTAACAAATCAGTAGCTTTGGAGTACTTAAGGAGGTGCTGGGAATAAACAGTTGCTTTTCTTTATTGGGAGGGAAACATGATTAATATATTTGTTTTAGCATGTGCTATGTATGCAGCTTGGTTGTGTTTTACAAGGAGGAGTAACAAATTAGCAGTCGCCGATGAGTCACTTTAAATCCCCTTTAGATTTCATCACTCTTTAAAATGGGGTTTCTCAAGGCAAACAGGAAAGAATTTTATTTTCAAAGGGAAGAGAAAAGAGTGTTGCTAAAACACTTTTGCTCTCTGTCCCTGCGGGATGCAAAAATAATCCATGACTGTGACTTCCATGAATTCAGTTAACTGCGGCTAAACTGCATCACAGAGCCCGTCTTTAACAGATCTGCAATGGTTAATGAACGTGGTGGGGAGACCAGATATTTCTTCAAAACAACTCATCAAGTAAGCTGCCTCCACTTAACAGATGTAAAGGCAGGGCCCAAAGTGGGAGCTGGCAGAAACAGATGGTGCCTAAGGGCAGCTTTCTGTTCCAGTGCTCTTGGGGGCCAGGTTAGGCAGGACGGGAGGGGTGGAGAGGTGGGGGCTGTGTTTTTCGGCAGCAGGTAAAATCCATTTGTCACACCAGCTCCAACTGGGCTTTCAGCACAAAAGTTTAATATCTGAAACCAATGAGGCATTCTGCTCTCCGACTGCAGCAAGGCAGCAAAAGCTCTCAGAGCAGTATGGAGCCCCAGCCTTTTCCAGCAGGGAAAGATGTCAAACTCCTCATTCTGTGAGATTTGCCTTTTCTCTTTCCTTTTCAAACAAATAAAAAATGGATATGCAAAGGGAAGTGTTTTACCTTATTACACCTTCAGGGAAAGAACACAGAGTGGCGAGGGTAAGTGTGTTTTCCCTCTCTGTTCTCCACAGAATAACATCAGTAACCTCATAAAGCAGCCCTGCTTTCTCCTTCCCTGAAATACAGACACACACTGCGGCACCAGCAATAAATTTCCATCGCTTCCAACTTCCAGCATTGCCAAGGTATGTGCCACAGAGAGCATTTTTATGAGCCGGTCTTTGACTGCCAGGATTTTGCCTTCATAAAGAAGAGATTTTAGTCCATTCTGTCTATTTATTTTGTGTAGAGGAATCAAGGTCAATAAACCATGGAGAAATTCACTCTACCTTATTCCATTTCAGACTTTTGTCATCCACGCTTTATCGAGTATCTGAATGAATTTTTAATATCATGCCACAAAATGCTTTGGTCTTCTATCATACGCTGGGACTCTATAAATCTGATAACACTTGGGAGTTCTCAAATACACTCAGCACTGAAGAAACAGCTTTAAAGTTTAGTCATTCTGATGAAATGTAAGAGCTTATATCAGTGACAGGTTGACAGAAAAAGCTGTTTTCCTTTCCATTTCACAGACTTCCACGTATGAACGCCATGAAACATGTCAGGACTTTCTCTGAGTCTATGAAGACAGAGATGGCATCTGCTCCCAGTGGGGAGCCCTTCTAACCAGTAATACTGTAAAATTTCATGATTCTGAAATCTGATCGACAGCCAAAGGAAGGGCAGGGAGGAGGTGTTTACTGTATTTTATAGGAGAGCATCAATTGCTTGTCTTGGCACATGATGTATATTTTTATGGCATACAATGCCACTTTCAACTTATTTTTTTAAAATTAAAATGTATTCGTGTTGGCTGAACAGGTTTATAATTTCCGCTTGCTGGGAAAAAATACACATTTTTAAAAAGTAGGTATTAACCCTGCACACTCATTGCTGCAGTTACAGGCAGGTGGGCAAAAGAGCCTTAAGCAAACCCATAGAGATCTCCTCTGAGCAGCCCAGCACAGAAGCACATTAACTCCTTCCAGCACCACTGATCCCCCCTTCCAGTGACAGCATGGAGAGAGAATGGATCCAGTGACTCTGGAGCCAATTAAAAATTATCCCACAATAATGTGGCCAAACTGAGATCTCGTTAAGAGACTGCTTTAGATTTTCACATTTGCTTTTAACAAATATGCACCTCCATGGCCCCACTGAATTTACGGAGCAACACATACACCCCTACAGATTTCAGCAGCTCCTGGAACCCATACACAGGGGCTTTCCCCAGACCCCAGTCCCAGCTCCCAGGCAGCTGATTCCCCTGAAATATCTCCGCAGGTATGGGCAGGTGTTTGCTCAGCCAAGGAACACAACTGTTCTTTCTCCCAACACCAGTTTTCAACCTGTGATTTCTTCAATGCTGAAATCCCACACACGTCCTCCAGGAAGAGCTCTACATCCTAAGGAAGAACAGCAAACCACCAGTGGGTAGCTTTAAATGACCGGATACCCTTACACGTTCAAAATAAAATTTAAGGTATGCACAATTCAAAAAAGCCTTGCCAACCACCCCAGGGCTTGCAAACATACTGACCCCACAACTCCTGACTGCCCACATGGTGATACAAACTCTTCGTCACAAAAAAAGCCAGAGGAAAAACCCAAGAGTCTTGTAATTTTACTGACTGTAACAAGACTAAATAGAAAATGAAAGGATGACAGGGACTGGGCACATTTATAGGAGGAAGACACCAAATCTAAATTATTAACAAATGAAAGACTGCAGCAAGCACTGTGTAGATATGGATTTGGAGGAATGATTTATCTGTGTACACAGAGCTGGGGCTTTTCTTGGTTTTAGTTTGAAGAAGATCACGGAAGCATCCAGAAAGACATTTTCAGAGTCTGATCTATCTTTTACTCACCTGAAATCACTGTGCATGAAAGAGGCAAGAGAGAATCAAATGCTCACACTAATTAATGTTTTATTTTGTCATGCCACGGTAGGTGTTGGTGACATGGGCTATTATGGTATAAAGAATTCAGAGTAGCTGGAAATTCAGCCATGGTTCATTAAGCCACAGGAAAATTTCAACTAACTAAGGCTACTTGAATCTGGAACTCCTGAGGTTAGGAAAAGTGGGACTTCCAGGTATATACTAGGTATATACAGTACTGTTCAATACATTATTTAGGAGCATTGACCTCTGACTTGTGGAAGTGTTTGGTCCCTGCACCTCCTCCTGCCCCAGCAGCTCTGTGAGATGCTGGCTGGGGGTGTGGAGGCGTTGTAACTCGGGTTCTGATTGAGATAATGCCATGGGTAGCTGTAACAGATGGCATTCCCCATACTGCTGCTTCCCAGACAAAGCCTTTCCAGCCAACTGCCACTCTCCTCCCTCCTGCTTTTCCTGACTAAGGAGATGTCAAGGTGGAACAAAGCAAGGCTCAGGCCTTTCCGTACCACCAAACACCAACAGGGCAGTGCAATGCCAGAAAGAGAAATCACTGCACAGAGCAAGGGTGCAGCAGAACTAAAGCACATTAAATATGCAGGGGAAGAGGGGCCCACCCAGAAACTCAGGTGACTTTGTTATGCAATTAGAAAAGATAAAGTTATCCTTTTATCACTATTCCTCCCCTTCACTGGGAAGGAAAGAGGTTGGCTGCACCCCTGGGTGTGTGCAGACACAACTCTGACTGTCTCAGGTGACTTCAGAGGGGAGGAGATGATTGTGGGAACAGCTTCTCCTTACAGGATACACCTACTGAGCAGTCGAAAGGATATTGATTCCTGGCTCCCAGGAAACAGCTTGTTCCAATGTGCATCGAGTACATGCTCTACCTTGCTGGAAACTTCAATAGCATGGGCCTTATTCCTGTGACAATTATGACAATTTTAGATTGACATAATTGTGAAAATTGTGAAGTTGTTCTGCATTCACACTGTTACTTGTAGTACTGCAATGAGAACATCTTTATTTTAGCAATTAAAGAAGGTCATGCTAGTACAAGTTCAGCTTCAAAGGATTTCCAAGTTATTGAGGACTACAGCCTCCCAGGAAGCAAAAAAATATCTAATCTACACCTTCAATCTTATAAAACTGAGCTAGAAACTTCAGGATGACAAAGTGTAGCATTTTAGGGGTGGAATTTAAAAGAAGAACCATATGGGGCTATTTTCCTATTAGTCTGATTGGCATTCTGAAATAATTTATTGTAGGGCTGGGATGTGTTTTGAGAGAGATTCAGGGGAAATGTGATTTTAAAAACTCTTTATCTCTCCCTGCTTTAACACTTCAAGCACTCCAAAATCTCAGAGTTGGGTTCTCTTCCAAATGCAGATCTGTACCAGTTTACATCCCTGCACTCTGATCTGGAATTATTGTTCTTCATTAACACAATCGGAAGGTATTTTTTTAGCATTAGAGTTTCTGCAAACTATTTGGGTTATTTTACATGTAATTGACTGGTACTATTAGAATAATTCCATTTTATTCTGGGCCAGATAAATAGTGTAGTATATAACATATTGTATGGTGCAGAATGCTATAGCCAGAACAGGAAAATAGTCTGAGTAGTTATTATCAGTTTGCTTTTTAAGTATGTTATTTACAATACGCAACAGATGTTCTCCGAATGTTAATGCAAAAATACAGGCCTTGTATTTATTTCTTTTCTGACAGACTAAAAAGTGCAACTAATATAATAATAATAATAATAATCTTGGAAAACCCGAAGATTACTTCACAATTTGGAAAATGCTGTGTTGAGTCATTAGTCTTATTATCTGGTATTTTCATAACTCACTAGATAAACACTGTAAACTCTGATTTCCTGGTAATGAGCCTTTATATGTGCAAGAGCAGGCCTCCAAGAAATCTCAATTAAGCCTAAGGAAGAGTGTTTTGGAATGACCCCAGCCCCACACGCTGCAGTGATGTGTCAGTGCCTGTGCCCACACCGGGTTCTCCCTCTCCAGGAGAGGGATTGCCCATTCCAAACCCTATTTCCTCAACTCTGCTTCCAGCCTAGGCTCTGGGAGCCTGAGGGCTTCAC
Organism: Pachycephala philippinensis; assembly: GCA_013397055.1. Classification (NCBI taxonomy): domain Eukaryota; kingdom Metazoa; phylum Chordata; class Aves; order Passeriformes; genus Pachycephala; species Pachycephala philippinensis. Next base: position 177,317 of record VWZT01015827.1, read on the forward strand.
CTTCTCCTCGTGTGAGGCTCTGTAGAGCACATCTGGTTTCTTTTACTCCATCGGGGTCCCCAATTCCATTGATAAAAGCTTAAAAGAGTCCATCTGCTGAGAAAATGGGACAGCTTCTGCTATCCCTGCTCTCCAGGAACAACGGCTCCAAGTTCATTCCTGATGTTTGCAATTGGAGTAATAAATTGCCCCCATGTGCAGCACAAGTGATTCCTTAGGCAGATAAAATTGAACACAGTGTTAGTGCATTTCAGAACTGTTTTGTGATCTTACTTGGAGAAAATCAGGGACAGAGTCATACCTGCAGCAGACACATTCTGGGGGGTTTTCTTCCACTCTTTGTTTGGATGTAAAAGCTATGGATATCACTGGCTTTTCCCTGTGAATAGTGCTTCATCTGATTTTCTTGTATAAATAGTGTTACACAACACTGACAACTGGTAGGTGCCACACAGGAGCATAAGTGGACAAAAAGCTTGATTAGCTGTGGTCTTGAGCCTTGTCTACTCACTCAGCAGCCTACAAGGCCTCTGTAAAATACTATTAAACTGGAAAGGTGATTTTTTCATCAGTCCTTCAGGGATAAAGTGGAAGATGGTGCCTTTGTTATCTTCTATCTGTGTGGCACAAATCACACTACCCGGATGAGTAATTCTGTTTTCCTTTTTTGCCTGCCTTTGTGTAAAAACAAGTTTTATGCAAACAGGCTCTCAGCCCACCCAGCCCCCGTAATTTTCAAACCCCTTGTTGCTTTTCAGTTACATTTGACAGAGACCTAAAAACATCCAGTTCTGAGAAATTCTGTGCAAATCAGTAACTCTAGTATGGGAAAGACAGCTAAAGCTCAGCCTAGGAGACAGCTGGTCAAGGGGCCGACAGCAAAGCCAAGGCTATGGAGTGTGCTCAGCCAGAGGAGGGAAACACAAGGGAGCCACAAGAACATGATGTGGGCATGGGCAGGGGAAGGGAGGCTGCCTGTGAGATACAGGACAGGGATAGAATCCATTGTTCAGCCTGGAGAAGCCTTCCAGCACCTGAAGGAGCCTCCAGGAAAGACAGAGAGACTCTTTCTACAAGGGCCTGAGTGACAGGACAAGGGGGAATGGTTTCACACTGCCAGAGAGTGGGTTTAGATTAGAGTTAGGAAAAATTTCTTCCCTGTGAGGGTGGTGAGGCCCTGGCAGAGGGTGCCCAGAAAAGCTGTGGCTGCCCCTGGATCCCTGGCAGTGCCCAAGGCCAGGTTGGACAGGGCTGGGAGCAGCCTGGGACAGTGGAAGGTGTCCCTGTCCATGGCAGGAGGTGGAAAAGGATGATCCTCCAGGTCTCTTCCAACACAAACTATTCTGTTTTTCTATGGTTCTCCATGCTCGTGGCACAGCAATGTGAGGAACATGAGGTGCAATGTGGTTGTACAGCACTGTGATGCCCTTTCAAAACAAAAAACTCACCCTCTCTACCCAAAGAAATCCAGCTTAGGACAAAACAGCAAAGGAAAACATCTTGATTCTCTCACAGTCCTCTTCCCATCTCAGCACCGCGGTTGGGAAAATAACATCCGTCGCTATTGTACATGACAGGTAAAGAAAAAAAAGTAACAGCCACATCTGGTATCATTAATACTTTAGCAGACTTCCTATTTTTAAATTAGTACCATTCTGCAAGCAAAATGACAGCTCCTCACAGCGCCTGTGAATCTGCACAGCACAGACACAAACCCCCGGCAGCCACCGCTGCAGCTGCAGACAGGGCTGACAGCATTTCAGCACTGCCTGGTTCTGGTGAGGCCCTGAAATGCCAGGCTGGCATTTTCCAGGAGTTTTTACAGGTGAAAAGTGAGCTAATAAACTGCTCTCCACCGAGTGCTGCCAAAGGGGATGGGAGCACAGGGCGGGAGACACCTGCGGCTCCATGGAATGGACCAGGTGCACCCGTAACATTTCCTCAGCGCTGCCAACAGGGCACAGGCAACAGGAAACCAGCTGCATTTATAGGTCAGCTTAATCAGGCTTCTGCTGAGCCCTTCCAGCTCCTGTCTGCACAGCCTCAGCTCAGTGCAGGGCTGTTTGCTGCCACAGCTCCCACTCAGAGCCCCGAGCAGGGCGAGCTGCCCCCTTCTCACAGCGTGAACTCAGCCCCACGTTCTGTGTTTCTTCTCAGAGCGGAACACCTGGCAAACGTGCCAAGGGCAGAACACACCACGGAGTGTGCCCTGGCTGTGCTCAGGCAGGAAGGGAGCAGAGCCAGCCCCGACCCTGGCGCAGTGTGGCTGCTGGCTCCAAAGGCCATTGCTCACAAAATCAATCGCTCCTGCAACACAAACGAGCTGTGGTACAGACTTCAGGAAATATCAGTCTCCTGAGGTAACCACAAGCTTAAAATTAGGCTCGAGGATGACAAAAAATTCTATCTGCCTGTGCCCTGACGTGCCTCATCCATCTCAGGGAGTTACCAAGGCTTCATCTACTCTGCTTACTTACGTCAATGAAATCAAGCAGGCTCCTGAAGCGACCACAGGAAGTTCTCCACATGTAGCTGAGGCATCTGGAGCTTTTCCCATTATTTAATTCTCGCTTGGTTGCTAATTCAAATCACCACAACAGAAAGCAGAGACATTTCTCAATCTTTCCTCGGGAGGGATTTACCCATGTAAATCCCATCGTGGAATAATGCCTCTGGACAAATTAAAAGATGAAACTTTCCAGTCCCTTTGAGCACTTGACTTTTCTCAGGTCCTCTATCGCCCTGCCCGTCTGGAGCACCTACAACACTACAAAACAAACCATCCAGCAGTCACTGCGGTTTGCACTGTGTGCTGTACATAAAAACATTGCCCAAACTGACTTCTGCTGTGAGCTGCTACCTGTAACACATCTGTAGATAAAGAAATCAGTGTACTGAGGAAGTCTTAGGAAGTCTCTGCTGAGAGTTAATCTTTAAACCTACTGATGAATACATGGAACACAAGGGTTCCAGTATTCACCAAAATGATAGGTTTCAGAAGGAAAAAACCCACCTAAACCCACAGGGGTCAGATTTTAATCTCTGAAATGAAGAAATGGATCCTTGGATAGAAAAATCCACCATTCACTGTTCCTACCTCTTTTAAGACCTTTGCACACCTGGACTTCCCCAGCCCTACCCTGACTGCTGTTGCTTTGCCCAGACTAAAGTCACTCTTGTTCAGCTGTGCTACCTGGAAAAGCCTGGGTGGTTGTACATCCTAGTGAGCTTCCAGATGCTTCTGTTTTATTTTTCCCCAGTTTCTCTTCATTTTAAAGTAGGATATTAGCTCTCACTTACACACCCAATTAATTACAGTCAGAATGGAGGATGCAGAGCATCTACCAGACCCTGAGCAGGTTCTTAAACTTTGTAACCTTTTTAAGCATGGAGATTTCCAAAGGAAAAGAAGTCTGTTTGCGTGATGCTTTGGAAAACATGGCATCTATTAGCCCTCTTCATCTTTCTTCCTTACTCCACTTTCAGTTACTGGTTTGTGCATGAAGTTGGGTAACAAAGTGGAAGTCCCACTGTGGACTGTGATCAGGCTCCCATGAAGCTGCTGCTTAGCCGAGCTTTTTAAAATGAAACAAAGCAAACTCAAACCTACAATGATTGTAATTAGCAGGGAAAAATAACCTATCCATGCCTCAACTGAAACCAGACTGACAGCACCATAAGCACGTTGCTGACCAAGGGAAAACCTTTTGAACATAATAATGGATAATTACGGAATTCTTCATTTTGGTACTAGACTCAGCACATCTGGACTCCAATATTTCCTGCAGAAGGCCATACACACCTCACAGCTAGCAGATAGACCACAAAAACTTTTAACTAACGAGTAGATAAAACAACTGAAAATCCACAAGCTTGTGTTTGCAAAGGAGCCTCAAAAATCTGGGGTGCTCGTGGCTGTGTCTGATTTGCCTTGTGAAGAGGCAAAAAACCCATTGGGTTGGAAAGCAAAGCATCATTAAGGGCAGCTTCCACAGAGAACCCCACAGAAAAAGCCCAGTCTCTCCGGACAGCGAGACACTTCCCTGACTTCCCAGGGACCAGTTATTGGGTCAAAATAATATATTAAGGCAGAGCACTGTGCTCGCAGGCTGCAGTCCCCCTGCTCGGGCTCCTGTGGCGCGCGCTGGCACCGCGGGCCCGTGTGATGTATTTTTGCTGTCAGTGCTGAAATAACACTAAATGCGTCTGAGCGGGCCCCACCTGCCGAGCAATATGTTCCCGATCCCTCAGGCAGAGCCGTGTGCTGCTCGGCGAGGAAAAACTTCCTCCCACCCGGCACATGGCAGGGCAGGGAGAGACACTCACGTGCCCACCCAGGGATGGGGGTGGGATGTGACACCAGCACCCCTCGCCTCGCTTGCTGTGACAAGAAACTGCCTCCATCTCCTGTGTTCAAAAAAAAAAAAAGAAGGAAAAAAGGCAGAAGAAAAGGGAGAAGAGGAAGAAGGGAAAGAATCCCAGCCTGTTAATCACATACATCATTACCACAATTGGCTGAGAAGTTGGCTCGTTGACGATTGATTCATGAGCTTCTGGTGCAAGCCAAGAAAAAAGATGGAAATCTCCTTATTTATTTATCTGTGATACAGCAGGAGGCTCTGCTGAACGCTGGTGATCCCAGAGCCCAGGCTGACCCTCGGGAGGCTGCTCTCTGCCTGCCACAGGAGCTCACACGGCAGCGCCAAGCCCTTCCCAAACTGATCCCCAGCATCACCCCGTACCCCGGCAGTTTTTGTAGTTTTCTCATCACAGACAGGAATTAGCAGGGCGAGGAACCAGGACACAGCCTCTTCCGAGGAGGGGAGGCCTCGTGTTTGTGGTGGTGCCTGTGCAAGCAGCAGCAGGTGAATGCAGATGAGTTTCCTGCTCATTCATGTGGCAGCGCTGCTGTGCCGCGGTACCTCCGAGAGGCAAAGGACTTCCCAACCCTCAGCACACACAACAAATGGAAAAGGATGAGCTCCATCCCATCTGGCGAGCCAGCTCTCTGCAGGTCACATTAAACAGCATAATTAATAGTTTTAGACTGAATACGTGAAAAGCCTCCTGTTCCACCACAAATAATGCTTTCAAAGAGCAGCAGAATTTGGGGTTTTTTTTAGCTGTTCCATGGCTATAAAGGCATAGTCTTAGTGTTAAATTACTTTTTCCTCTCACACCAATTTTACTTGGAAAGAGCTTCGCTGCTTCAGAACTGCACTTTGTGTATCATAATACAATAAAACAATTATTGAGATTCATCTCCCCAGCAGCAGGTTTTTGCTGTGCCAAATTTCCTATTAAATAGATTCTTCTGAACTTTCAGTAACTGCTGGCTACATTAAGTTGTATTATAAAATGAATCCAAACTAATAAACAGTTATGGCTATTTTTTTAATGTGAAAAAAGGGAGTAAATTTCATAAAAGAATAGCCATGAAGTATGGACAATAAAGTCCTTTACCCCTGCAGCTACTCTTCCTGATATGATTTATACAGTGGGACAGTCATAAACCAAGAAAGCAATACTATCAGAGGTTTTAAATGTTTCTGGGGTTTGATACTCAAACATTTAAAAGTTGCTTGCTGTTTCATTCATTTGCTTACACATCTATATAGAAAAACTAAAAATCTGCTGGGGCATGTACACCAGGGAAGCACGTGAGGGGTGTGGGGAACAGCCTGAGCAGTCCCACTGCTCACGCCCACTGCAGATGGCATTTCCCTACCTGTGCAGAAGCAGCTTTACACAGCCTGGATGGGTTTTTCTTTCCCAGTACTTCACAGCTGGAGTACACACAAGTGAGTCGTACTTGATACAAGTGTGCATGTCCTTGTTCCCCTAAGCAGGGATTTGCAGGCAATTCACCAAGAGCTGACATCTGCTGGCACGTGGAAACACTCTTCAGGCTTGTTAAAACATTGGCCACACCAAAGGCAGGGTCCATGCCCTAGGGAGGTGGTACCTCTGGGACAGTGACTCCAGTGGAGTAAAATCTCTCCCTGAACAACCTGGCCTCACACTGAGCTGGATGGGCTCTGATTGCGAGGTTTGGGCTTTCTAAATTACACCAAAAAAGCAATTCTGAGGGTCCCTCCTTTGGAGCCCCTCACTCAAAGGCCGTAAAATGAAATGAGCTTGGTCCCTTCAGCTCCAGAACAGCCCTCCCATGCTAAAGACTTATGGACACTGCTAATCTGTGACAAAACCAGGAAGGGTAATTAGTCCTGTCAAACCATCTGCCAGGCCTGAGACACTTGGATGGTATTTGGGAAAAGCATCTAAACATGTGTGTGCCTTTCCCAAGGCCCAGACCATCCAAACTTGGCCAGCAGCCGGCTAAAACAGGATTTGACACTTCTGTTGAAAAGGCCAGAGAAAGAAAAGGCTAATACAGAAAGGCTAATTCAGAAACTGCCAGTAACAGCCACTTGAAAATCCTGTTACAAACCATGAGCCCAGAACAGAAAGCACCTGACAGTATTAAACCTGCACAGAACCACTGCAGGGGTGCCATCACGGGGAGTCTGGCTTCAAAATCTGAGTGTTTTGGTTCACTATTAAACCACCTTCTCTACGCCAGCAGCTCTCCAAGAGGCATTCCAGGGTGGGAAGGAAAGCCAGAGGTGGAGTGTGAAGGTGTCGGTCCCAAAGGAAGGCCCAGCTGGAGGGACCCTCACAGACGCCTTCTCCCAGGATGGATCAGCAGAACCAGGCTCACAGCAGCTCCAGAGCTGCTCTGTTCTGCCAGAATGTGGGAAACACAAAAAAAGGGTAGAAAGGCTCTTAAGCGCGAGAAATAAAAGCAAGTTTCAGAAATATAGGAGAAGAGTTTAGAGATTAGCCTTGCCTGCAAAAACTCGAAGAAGATACAATTATACAGCAAGCAAGGACATTAAAACAATGGTTAGAGTTTCACCCAGAACTCAGGGGTTCCCTCATCACGCTTCTCTCCAAGAAAATGCTTCATACATTTCACAGCAGAAACGTGAACAGAGAAGGGAGAGGGAAAACACGAGCTGGAGACCCTCTCTGTGGACACAGAGCCCAGACTGGGCCCTCGTACATCAGCACAGGATGTCACAGGCAACACCAGCAGGGCTGGAAACCACCCAGGTCTGCTCAAGTCAGCACAAGGCAGGCTCTGACAGCAGCTTCTGACTGACTTTGTGGGGCAAACAAAGCGTGCACTTGCCACTGAGGTTTGTTAAATTGTGTGGTCAGTGCCTGCCCAAGGGCTGAAGCCCACAGTGAAACAAGCAGCACTCCTTGTGCAGACTGTCCATAAACACCATGATAAAGGTTTTGGTTAAGTTAGTATTTGCCAAAATTTGCTGCTTTTTCAACGTAAATGTTTTTCACAGAAGAATCACAGCACAGTTGAGAAAAATGTTGAGCAGCTCTGGAGAAAAAATAGTTTTTGCTTTTCCTTGAATGGTTTAACTGGTTTGGAAGACTGCGAGTAGTGACAGTTAACTAATCCTGGCTTTTTCCTGGAACAAGCACGGGATGATCTCACAATCAACTCTACTGCAGTTCCACAAAGGATGCAGGTTGTTCAGGGAACAGCCAATTCCTTTATCCACTCCAATTTGATTCCAAGTACTTCTGTGATTTGATTCCAATCCCTTTGTCATTTGAGGCAGTTTCTGGATGCTCTGCCCTGATCAGGCAGCACAAGGACTGATGGCTGCACCCCCTGCAATCCCTCACAAGCCATCCATACACACACACAGAGCCCTTTCTGCTCTAAAACAAGCATTTCCATGTAATTTCATTTTCATTTTTTGTCTTGAGGAACAGTAGGAAGAGGGGCAAACACCAACTTTGTCCAGGAGCACAAGTGCCACGCTCCAGGCCACATATGAATTTGCACCACCAATACTTGAACCCCCGGAAGTCAAACAACAAGCAAGTCTGGATTCACAGAAGGAGCCAGACTGGGTTTTTATGTTAAATACTCAGCTTTGGATTTCAGAACAGAAATCACTGATAGTGTTGTCACACAAGGCATGGTTAAAGTCGTAGTCAAGCTTTATATAAATTTCACAATTCATGTATCTTTAATGCAGGATGCATTCAATGGTTCAACTCTTCACCTGCCTTTACAGCTCCCTCAAAGCCTGGATGTTTAGACAACCTTTAAAAATATCAGAGGATCTGATTATTTACAATCACCACCTAGCTGTGGTTAAGAAAAATGGCAGAGCTTTTCAATTTTCAGGGATGGAAGAGTCTGCTGTGCCCTCTCCAAACACTGACAGACACTAAGAGGCCCCTCAGTTGGTTTAAGCAGATTTCCTGAAGTCACCCCGTGTACAGAAGGAACACGTGCAGGGATAGAGAGTGAGTGTCCCCACGGTACTGTCATATATGCCAAAGCTCTACAGATTATTAATACATGGGCTTGCCCCCTTCATTCTACAAGAGCTCTTGTAATGCCTGAAATTAATTGGAGGAGAGTGCAGCAGCTCCAAAGAGATGATTAAGATCAATTATTAATTCCTCTTCCTATTCTTTCATCTGTATTAAACTTCAGGATGAGAATCCCACTAATGAAACAGCAACTATAACAATAATAAATGGTACAAAACTAGCTCTTCAATAAAAAAATAATTAGAGGAAATAATTTTTGCCTGTTCTAAATTCCTGAGTCAGACCATCCTGTTGCAGTCAATATATATGAAAGAAATATAATCACACTTTTTCTCTGAAGTAAATAGATGCTATTTTCTGTTTTTTCTTTTGGGGAAAATAAGATCAGTGGAGTTTCAGGAGAGTGCCCTCAAGAAGTTCAAGAGTAGCAGAGAATGTAGGCAACAAACAATATAAAGGTATCTGTTGTGTGTGTGCATGGCTAAGAAAAGACCAGGAGTTTGTAGATCCATGGGGCTGAGGAGAGTGTTTGTTTAAGATCTGTGTTTGCTGGAGTTCTCTGGAGGATCAGAGAGTGGCAATGAGAGATCTTCACATCTTAACCAAAGAGCCAGAATGTGAAAGACATGAAGCAAGAGTGGTGCTGAGCTGGTACTAACAAACAGAAACAAAGAACCTAGAGGTTAAAAATGTTATAACTAAAATCCTCTTCCCCTTTCAACTGCCTGAGCTTTAGACTTTTAATCCC
>VWZT01015827.1:190061-255294 GCA_013397055.1 Pachycephala philippinensis
GGGGGGGAAGAAAATACATTTTTATATCCCATTCTTAACCTGAACTAGAGCTTTAAGCAATTTGTAAACCTTGTATTTCCTGCAAGATAACCAACTCAGCCTGTCCAAACAGCTCTGTCTTCAGGAACTGAGAGGGGACAAAGAGCAATGTCCATCTTTTGGGAAGGACCATGGGCAATCTGAGCCTGGAGTTTGCAGCCACGAGCAGCTCTTTGCTCAGGACTGAGGCAAAGCAACAGATGAACATCGAGAAAGGAAAGCTCGCTCTGCTCCGAAGCTGCCTGCTGAATGCTAACCAAAGATGGCAGAGTAGTTTTGCTCCAAATGTTCTGTATAAAATGGGAAATGAGAAACAAAGCAAGAGCCATTTTTTGTTCATCTCGTACAAGAAGAAAACCAATATAAGCAAAGCACTGTAACTTTTATATATAAACTCATGAAAATACATTGCCTTAATGTTTTTTTATCCCCCAATTCTCATATCTTGAAAGTTGCATACGATAACTTTTTATAAATTAAAGCACTTTGAAGATGCAGTGAAACTACTTTTCGAAAGAAAATAAAAAGAAAAATAGGGAGCAACCTTTGGATACTCTCAAATCCTCATTTTTAGGATGTGTATGAGCCAGGAATAGAACTACCTAACAGGATTCATTTTTACTGATTCAAGTCACGCCATGATTGTAAATTCTGTGCTGGTCAGACAGCTGGAGGAGTTTTCATTTCAGGCCCAGGAAGAAGGGCTTTATTTCCACCAGCATTCATTGTGCAGTTTTTCTTTCTGCAAGGCATTGAGAAAATGAAGGGAATTAGGATGTGGCATCTGAAATGACAGCTCCCTGAAAACACTGTTTTCTGTGTACCTGAATTTGAGTTTTTCTATTGATCTTTCCTGCCTTCCCTAATTCACCTCCATTCTGGTGGTGACAGTGCTGATCATACCTGTCATCTCCAGTTCTGCTTGATCCTGGATGAGCATCTGAAATTCAAGACCCTAACTCCCAACGATGGCAGTCCTCACTGCACTAATAACCACACACCTGAGATGCTGTTCTGGCACTGGCAGAGCTGGAGCAGGGCTCAGAAACCTCCTGGCTGCAGCTGCTCGTTGTTTTCACCGTTGCCTATTTGAATGAGGGCTCTTCCTTCCCTTTCTTAAGGGCTTGGCACCCTTCTTATCAGTCTGCTGGTAACGAGATGCTCTTCTTTCACTTCCCTTCATAGAAAAATTACTGGATTCTGAAAAGCAACTTAATCCCAAAAGCTACAAGATCCTTGTTTTGAGAAATTTGCATTTTCTTCATTCACCCTCTTTTATGCTAATTCTTTTACAACACTCGTGGAAATTTTATCAGTCCCATCATCCCACCTTATTTAGATATCCAGTCCCTGGGAACCAACAGCTATCCTAAGTTTATCCACAGAGAAGCTGTGGTGGCTCTGTCCTAGGATTCTTCCCTGATAAATGCCTTAAGAGCAAGGTTCCTACTTACCCCAGCTCATTACAGTGGAAACCATTATCTTCTAATTGATCTTATCTCTATGTTAAACACTCTTAGCATCATGTCAACCCTCCAGCATGGTCAATTACTAGATAATAGTGCCCACTTCCACACATCTGATTACTGAAATGCTAAGATCAATAATTAAGAGAACAGAGCCCCATTAAGTGCCACCACAAGGAATGAATAAAGGAAATTATCCCACCTAACTTCTTCTGCTGGTTGTGAGGATACCAGACTTAGAAACACCCACATTCACTGGTGCTTCAGGAAACCTTTTCATCCCCAGCTCCACCCTCACCAGAATTTCTTGATGAATAAAAACAAAACAAAACAAAACAAAACCAAAAAACCAAACCAAAACAAACAAAAAACACAACAAAAAAAACAACAAAACAAAACAACACAAAACAACCAAACCCAAAAAACATACACAGAAAATCCACTCTATTTCTTATGTGTATGTTATCTCATTACAAAAAAAGCAACAAAATTCTCCCTGCTCTGTTTGAATGTTCATGATCCCAGGACCAACTACAAGTTCCTTCACTTATTTTTTTCACAACTGGATACAATCTTTGAGCTTCCTTTTTTTTTTTTTTTCTCTGTTTTTTTTTTTTTCTGGTGGGTCCCAATCCAGAGGTTTTACATCCCTGCCTCAAGGTTTCAGTTTTTACTCTTTTATTCCTATTACAGAATCACTTGTCCTGTTTCCTCTGTGCCTTTGGGGCTGGGTCACAACAGAGGATACAAAAATACATCAGCTTTATTGGCTAAATTATAATATTGATTAGACATCTAAACTGGACATCTATTCACTACCTTAACTAATAAAAGCAGACATAAAATCCAGAATGTCAATCCTTCTTTGAGAGAAGTGATGTGCTTCAGCAGGAGCTAATTTTAACAATTTTAATGTGCTGTCAAGGTTAGGTAGGAGCGAGAGCAATTCTCACATAAAATATATTTACTTGCACTACAAAACCCCATCTCATGGTACTCGTTTTGTCTCTCCAAGTCATGTCAAGAGAACTTGATCACTTCAGTAAAAGGACTATTTAGAGAGTGAGCAACCAGCAAATCATCCACTCAACCTGTGCCTAGAGAAGTTCAATGCTAAAAGGAAATCACATACTGTTTTCTAAGAAAAACCTAAAATACCTGACTTCTATCTTCCTTATCCATATATGGACTTTGGTGTAGTGAAATTCTAGGGATTTTTGGGTTTTTTTTCATACTGCTGAGTAGCACAACCGTTTGATTCAGCACAGCTGACATTGTACAACCAAGTTTCCATCACCTCCATAGCCCCATGTACTGAAAACCAGAACACTGTTAAGGGTATTTATTATTTTTTGTTTGTAATCTCAATTTTACTGTTCAAAGTCTGCACAGTAGGAAAATCCTATTCCCTGAGCTGGAAAGGAAATAAAATGTTTGTATTTGTACACTCCTTGGGTGCTTAACTAACTCAGGGACACACAACAGGAAAGTTTTTCACTCTTTCCAAATACTTTAAGATGCTGCTTTCTAAACTTCTGAGGACTCACAGAAAATATTCCTTCCATTGGTAAAAGCAGCTTTTTAAGAATCAAGAACCTGACACTTCCTGGAAAACTCTGTTCAAGAGGAACCTACCATATGCAATTACCTCCAAAATCCTCAAGTCAATTCTCCTGTTTTCCCCTGGAAATCACAGCAAAATTCCCCTTTGTGTGTTCTCCCCTTTGAAAGGAGAGAGGGCATAACTCTGACACACTCACTGACTTCAGAGAAAGAAAATGCTTTCCTTATGGCAAAGACTAAAAATAAGTATGGGGAAGTTCACTGGAATTTTCATACTCAGGCTATATATAAAAATCTGGCACGAAATCAAACTTAGTCCACACCAGTTGCCCAGTGCTTTTATTTCCTTCAGCCTTTGATGTTCTCCATTTGGCTCTGTTACTCTCATTTTCTCCCTCTGGTGTTGTTGCTGGCTTCTCTTTGGAGCAGAGAAGGGCAGCACATGGACATTCACCACAGCACTTTGGTGCTGCTGTGTCACAGAATAAATAACTGGGAATATCCTAAGAATAACAACCTTTGCTCTGTCCCTGTGATTCCAGTCAGACACGGGTGTTCAAAGTTGGATTCCTAGCTTTATCTGTTCACTCAGGTGAGTTTAAAGTGCTACACTTTCAGAAATCCATACAATGGAATGACTTGAGCTTTTCATCTTGGAGGAATTCCACAGGTGTATGACATGCCTTTCCAATCTGAGCCAAGGCACACATATGGATGAACACCTATTTCCCACTCCTTCCAAAGCCACCCAGGCATTTTCACTCTGAATACCAAAAAAAAGAAGTATTCTCTGCTCACTACACACTTTCGAGCTGGTTGTTTGTGCCAGAACTGCTTCACCCACTTTTAATTGCCACCAACATAAATGTCAAATTTTGTATAACAAGCAATGAATCACGTCTGTGTTAATGACAAAGAAAATGCTTTATGGAGCAGATTCAAAGCTTGCACAACACCTAGATCATCTTCTTTTTTAATATGCTAAGAAATGTCTCTGGTTTTGGACTTTTCAAGAAAAGATTAGCAGGTCTTCAACAATAATTGCTTGAGACTACAGATTAGTCTTCTGCATTGCCAAAAAGCTGTTGAGATCTGCTCTCAATCAGTAATGTCTCCCTTAAGGAAGGGGGGAAGAGAAAGGAGGGAAAGTAAAGATCATGTTTTTGAAGTTCTCTGCTTTTAGCAAGTTCTGTTCTATTTAATAGCTTCCAGAGTCAAGAAGGTCTCAGGTAGACCTGACTTACCTAACCACATGAGCAATTAGTTCCTCCAGACACTATGTCTGTTGTAATGTAGTTCACTTAACTTCACATGGTGAATCAGTTCACTTTGATGGTGTTTTTTTTTTCCCTTCCCTCCTATTATTTCTCTTCCTTGTCTCTCAGCAGCTGCCTGTCTTGACACCTGACCTCCACTTGCTCCATGGATTGACTGTTTCAGGCACTGTTAGGGAATTAAAATCTTTGCCCATTCCCCTGAGAACCTGAATACACCCCCAAGTTCATTGCAAAATCCAGGTCTTGCAAATGCAAAAGCAGAGCTGCTTCCCTTGGCTTGGTTTAATATAAGTTTGATTAAGAATGTGATTGCTGTTTCCAGCACGGACTAAAGGGAGCCATCAGTTTCTGATGGATGCTGCCTGGGCCCGCAGTCACAGCTGGTGCTTTCAAACACAGCTCAAAACTTAGAAAACCCAGCAAAACCCTGCCTGACCCAGCAACAAAAATTAGCACAAAAAGCTACTTCACATTCTTAAGATTTACGTTAAAGTCAAATGTTTCGATGGGCTGCCTAATTGGTCTGGGATTTTGGAATAAAATTCAGAGATTAAGTAAACAGGAAATAACACCAACAACGTTCCAGCAAACAAAGGGCGACCATGGCTGATTGAACTGTTTGCTGAAGAATCAGAGCACACAGAGCCATGGCAAAGGGAAGATGCTGCCAAGTACTTGCCTGCATTGTATAAAAATGTCACTCAGGCACTTGAGTGCTGTTTCCCCTTGTCTGTCACCCCCTGTGCCTAACAGAGTACCTGTTGCTACAGCTCAGCCACTTGTCAGTGCATCTCGAGTCAATTCAGTCAACTCTGGCTGTTATTTTTGAAAGCTGTGAAAATTTATATTTCTTTCCTCAAATATCACCTTAATAAGACTGGTTTAAGGACTATGTTTTCCTCTGGGTAAAAAGAAAAGCTCAACCCCTGGAATTTTCCTGATCTGCATTTTTTAAGTGATCAGCATGTGGAGATGACACAGTGAACATCTACAGGCCTCCAGCTGGATGATGACTACAATCACTATGGAATCACAGAGTGGTTTGGGTTGGAAGGGACCTTAAACTCATCTTGTTCCACCCCCTGCCATGGGCAGGGACACCTTCCACTGTCCCAGGCTGCTCCCAGCCCCGTCCAGCCTGGCCTTGGGCACTGCCAGGGATCCAGGGGCAGCCACAGCTTCTCTGGGCACCCTGTGCCAGGGCCTCCCCACCCTCACATGGAACAATTCTTTCCAAAAATCTAACCTAAACCCACCCTCTGTCAGTGGGAAGCCATTCCCTGTGTCCTGTCACTCCAGGCTGTTGTAAATTGTCTCTCTCCATCTTTCCTGTAGCTCCTTCAGGCACTGGAAGGCCACTATGAGGTCACCCTGGGGCTTCTCTTTTCCAGGCTGAACAATACAATTCTCTCAGCCTTCCTTTCCTCCCAGCAGAGCTGCTCCATCCCTCTGATCATCCTGGAGCCTCCTCTGGACTCCTCCACCAGCTCCAGCTCCTCCCTGTGCTGAGGCAGGGCTGGGGCAGCACTCACAGCCAGACACAGTGACTGTGCACAATCCTGTGCTTTCACAATCCGTGAAAATAACCCACCCCAGGAAAGGTGCAAAGCACAAGCCCATTGAGTCTCTTCCCTCCCTGCCACCCAACACTGACACCTGTTTCCACAGAGGTGGGGCACCTGCCTGTCACACTGCCCCAAAAGGCTCAGGGATGCATCCTTGCTCCTGCACATTGGGCCCACTTGTTGCATCCAATATGTTAAAATGACATTAAAATACCTGATCCTGAGATTTCTTGCTGCTCTGATCTCCTGCAGACCTGAGCTGAGGCACGTCTGCTCCCGTGTTTTGTTTGCACAGGCAGTACCTCAAACCTCACCAAAAATGCAGAGGGTATCCCAAATAATAACCTCAGTAATCCTCCTCACCAATGCAGCTGTAGCCAACAGGAAGACTTTTTGTTAGAAGGACTGTCTCCAGCAGGGATTTTAATGACAGCACCATGTTCACTGTGGATGCTTTGTAATCACTGCTTATTATTATTTTTTTAAACATTACATGCCAGTAAAATTTGGAAGTGTGTACTTCCCAGGAGGCCAAAGCATGCTGTGAGTGTGGCCCTTCACCCCAGGCAGTACCTGCAGCCAAGTGACCTCAGCAGAGCAGTGGTGACACTGCTCCTGCCTGTCCTGTGACACACACACCACGCTTTTCTTCTGCTCAGGGATTTCTCTGGGCTGCTGCTGCTGCTCCAGAAGTTATTAGCTCATTTCTAATTGCCAGGAAGCAGATTCCCCATCTAACTTTAGCCATCTAATAGGGTTTAGAGTAGCTTATATTGGTGTTCCTTCTGTACTCTATGAAAGGTGGAGTGAAGGGCCCTGGAGAACGAGGCACTCACTGTGCTGCTGGAGCTGAAGGGCTGGCAGTGTCTCACAGGGAATGGGGATGGGCTGGAGGCAGCCAAGGCTCATCTCCCACAGCTGCTCTGCCCCGTGTTCCCAGTTTAATGCTGGGACTGGAGCAATGCCCACTGCACCACACTGCACTGTGAATCCCCCACTGGAGAGGCCCAGCAAGGCAGAGGAACAGGGATTGCTGTGCCTGGGACAGGGAGCAGGGAAGGAAAGACAGTGTCCATGGGAGTGCTCTGAAATCCCAGCAATGAACCCAGCACAGCTCTGGGACTCTGCATCTTCCTGCTCCCTCACCCACCCCACCTGAAACTGGACTGCCTGGCACCAGCTCTGGAGACTCACCAGGCACATTGATGCAACTGCAGACACTGGAGATAAAGGACAAATTCAACTACCTGCTCCTCATCTTAGGGGAAAATAATACCTTTATAATTTGCCTCTACTGCAGAGAAACTTCGAGCCAGGGCTGACAGCAAATTTTCAATATATGATATTAAAGCAAAATCCTTATATCTGAATTCTTCAGAATGCTGTCAGGTTAACAATGCTCTGTTCATTTAACTCCAGCTGAAGTGTACCAGATCAATTTTCCATCTTGTCTACATGCACAGTGACTCTATTACAATCTCAATAAGAGATTTCTGTTGACCCCAAGAGATGCTGCTTGCACCGACAGCACATGCAGAGCAAGCCCAGCAAAGATGGGATTTCTTGGATGTACTTGTTCCGATTTCAGTCATCAAGAGGCACTAACGCTCACAAAAACTGTTTTTCCAGCCTGTCCACCCACCCCTATCTGTACCACAGCATGTACCCGAGGCTTGGGCAGTTTTTGGGTGCCATGGAACCAGTGCCTATGGAGTAACTGCTTTCTGAAACAGGCAGCTCCAGGACTGTCCTCACTAATGAAACACAAATGACTTCCAGGTAAATGAATCATCTCCTTTAAGGATAAGTTCCTGGTAGTGCATTAACTTCTCCATGAGGGGCTGATTGCACAGCACTCACTGCACAAGGAGTGGCTGTGGGCAAGAACATCAGCATCTCTGATTCTGTTCTCTGACTGCCGTGAGGAGGAGGCAATTTGGAGGGATTACCAAAAACAGGTACCAAGAAGACACTGAATCTCACCTGCACTATTTAATTCCAACCACTTTTGACCATGTAATGAGGGCTACAGCGTTCCCATGGATTATGTACTTCCAATACTCTGAAGAAACGCACAATGCCATCCCTGAACTCAACACTCCTCCAAAGAATAACACTAACCCTCAATAAAGCTCTTGCAAAAAATGGAAACACTGCTCTAGCTTGAAACCATTAGAGGGGAGGATGAACCCGGGATAGCGAGCAGGGAATTGAATGATGCCAGTGCAGCCTGAGGTGGGATCTGCCAGGAGCACTGGTCTAAAAAACCTTTCCCCAAACAAGGCCAGTTCATGGGACATAAAGAAAACAATGACAGAAAAGAGAACACTTCTTTATAAACAAAAGCATTCCCAGGAGGAAAAAAACCATCAGAATTTAACTGCAGGAGTATTTAATAAGAAACAGCCTGTTCCAGTCTCTTCTTCGTTTAATTTAAAATAAACATAAACCAGAGCTTTCCTACACAACACAATCATTCCCTCAGAAGAATCAGAATGGAATTCAAAGGTCACCATGGAAAGTTTGGTTGTTGGAAGCTAAGGAAGAGGCTCTTGTCTATCAGCAATCCTCGAGGAGCAGTTCCCTCATGCCCAAATTGCAGGGTCCCTGTTGCAGAGCTCCCCCAGCTCCTCAGCCCTGGCACAGACTCACTGATCCCCTCAGTCCCAGCCATCAGCACCCACCCAGAGAGCTCAGCACCCCAGTGACCGTCAGAGCAGGGCCTGCAGCACAGCCCTGGGACCTGTCCTCTGGCCAAGGCACAGCCTTCTGAAAAGATTTTCTACCCAGTCACTCTAACGATGACAAGGACCTCGAAGCAATGGGAGGGCAGTGAGTCAACCTCCAGTTATCTGTCTGAAGCTATTAAACTTCAGGGCAGGCACTGCAGAGCACCCACAGTGTCACTGCACATACCGACTGTACAAACTACACAGAGTTCAGCCAAAAGCACACATGCATTTCTGATTGCACCAAAAAATAATAGTAATATCAGAATAACTTCAGGACAACCCCCCCTCCCCGGCCCAGCTTTACCTACCTCCATTAATCAGTTAGCCAAACAAATTCTCCTATTTTGCTCTATCTAGTAACCAAATTGCGGCGTGGTGGTAAAACCCACAAGGGTTCTTATAGAGACCAGAGTGGAAGGAAGGAACTCTCCGGGCACCACAGCAGCTCTTACGTCAGAAAGCCACGTGCACCCCAAATTCTCAGTAAGCTGTGCTGCAGCAGCCCACTCTAACACTGACCGCCCCAAAGAGCCCCTGAGCAAACCTGGCAAGGAGCTCCTGCAACAACAAACCAGCCTTGCAATAAAAGCCATCTGCAAAAGTGCCAATTATCCTTCTCAAATGATTATGTTCCATCCAGTTTTGCTGACAAGCAAGTTATGCCACATTTTAATAGGCAATAAAATGTATTATTAAATAATTAGTAGCTAAGAAACAGAAATTAGAGGGCACTTCCTTTCACATACATCCCCCAGTACTTCAAACTATTGATTTAAAGGCAACTCGATCCTCTAAAGAGGACAAAATGGAACCTGATACAGCAGTTTACCAGGAGACAATTACAAGGCTAATGATTGTTCGCAGAGAAATGAAGCAGGGAGAAATTCTAGAGAATTCCACCCTGGCTCTGTTTTGTCTGATCTGTCTCAAAATCCCCCAAAGAGCTAAAATTTCTCCAAATCTGTTCCTTGCTCTGAGCCCATTAATTACAGTGTTAAAGGTAAAGAAGTATTGATGTCTCTCCTCTGCTCCCTCCGTTCCCCCCCAGGTAACACCAGCACTTGCTCAGCCTTTAAGGTATGGCTGCACTAACAGAGAAAAGCCCCACTAAGACCAATTAAGGCCTTTACTAAGAGGCTGAAAAGAAGACAAATGGAGGCAGAAAGCCCGATTACAAGGAACCTTTGTACAGATGTAAAGCAATTAGAACAGTCTCAAGGGCTGGCCAGTGCAGTACCTGCTAGGGAAGGATTTTACAGCTTGTCTAAACTTGGAACAATCTGTCTCTCTCTCTTTTTGGCTGAGTGTAAAAGTGAACCCTGTATTAGTGTCATGTATCGGTTGATAGCTCGGTATTGGTTTCCCTGAGCATGTTAAATCTGTAATGCTGCTCTCCAGATCCCTCGTGGATGACAATAGTGTTACACAGACAGCTCTGACTTACAAGGAAAGGAGATATGTCTGATGCTAAACCATGATAAAAAACAGAACCAAGTCTTTCAACCTTCTTTTATTTGTCTTATGCAAAACCTTAGTGTGTCTCAAATTTACTGCACCATGCTGCATAATTTGGCACAGAATGTGTAAGAAGTGAAAATGATTGTACTGTCGTTTTAATAATCAGAATAAATTCTGCAGTGACTCGATCTAAGGCAGCTTCCAATATCAGGTCACTCTTACTTTTTCAAGAATAAAACTAAGAGCAAAAATACACTTCTAAGAAATGAAAAGCGACCAACCAAATGGTGCCTGAGAAGTTCTGCAATACACAGGTACCCCCAGATGCCCCACACCCAGCACATGCAGCCCTCCCTGAGCCCTCTCTCCTCCTCCCCAGCCCTACAGAGGACTCAGAAGCCCAGCTCCCCAAAAGCCAGCATGTGGGAAACAGAGGAGTAGAANATGTTTCTATAGTTATAAGTAAGAAAATGTATTGGGTGATATGGTGAAGGGTTTTAAGTGTGATAATATGATTTTATAGTTTAAGTTAAGAATTTAGATGTTATAATAGAAGTATCTGTGTGTACATGAGCTAACAAGTTATTGGTCAAGGAACAGACACAATGCAGTAAAAAGTACCAAAGGTGATAGGTTATAAAATCAAAACAAAGTTTTGTGTTAATTGTCTATTGGACTGAAAAGTTATAAATTGCCATGGAACTCTGAAACTCGTGACTTTCTTTAGTTATGGCACTTGCTGTTAAACCTGTAACTCCTGAGACTGATGCCTCGTTTGATTTTTTAAGTGATAAGTCACAAATAACAGTCCCGTCTCTTGGATAAGGCTCTGACACCAGCAGGACTGATCTATTTGTGCTCCGGCTGCCTGACTCTGGTAGGAAAGGCAGCACTGCTGGGATGGTGATGCTGGCTTGGGCCACCTCCCCACACCTGCCCTGGCATCTGCTGGCACTGAGAGCATGGCTGAGAGCTCCTGGATCCTCTGGTGCAGCACAGCTACCAAGAAAGCACCAACACAAATGCCTTAAGCACTTGGCAGGCTGTGACAGAACCTGCCCTGGGTACCCTCAGCCTTCAGCATCCAAAGGATGTAATGCAGCCTATAAATTTGTAGCCAAGTGTATTTTTGTCATACACGGATTTCTGAGGTGGAAAAAACTTGTCTTACACTCAGGTTATCATGGCAACAACACTTGGTGTTTCCACAGGGCAACAGAGTCCAGGGAGGCACAGGAGCAAAGTCAGCCCTGCTCTGCAGAAGGGAAACCAGAGGCTCCTGGATAAAGCTCCTCTAGGTCAGCACCACGCTCCCTGCACTGAATTAGGCTTCAGGGTAATTGACCCACATGAAACAGGACTTGGAGGTTACTGGTCTATGTAGGATTTGTTATGATTTTATTACTGCCTCTCAGGGGTTTTGCTTTTTCAACACTTGCTCAGGTGGATGCAGAAAAGACACAGAGGTGTACGAAGAGGACACAAGTTGCTGTAACCTTGCTGCTCAGTTTACAGTCTGACAATGAACAAACCTTCTGAGGAAGCCTCTGCAAGGAAAGATTTCCTGGGAGTTTCATCAGAGATAAATCATATAATGGAAAGTGTTTAAGCTTTTTTCCCTCCCCTCATTCATACTTTGTCATGTTAAAGACAACCCTTTTAAAAAACCCCACAACCATAATTTCTAATAAAAGATTCAACATTTCTTAAATTAGGGAATGTTTTTTCAAAGGGTTAAGTACTCAGCAGCCCCTGCTGTGGTAAAAGGGGATGTCTTGTGACACAATCTTAGCCACTGACCTGCTAAATTCTTTTCAAACTCTGGTTTTTGCTACTGTGCCTTGATAGACCTGAGCTCATCCAAAAATCTGGTTTCTCCTGAAAACAAGGTCCAGATAAAAACAAAGTGCAGTGATGTGGCACACCAGCCCTTCACACTTGAAATTCAGGTTTAGCCATGCCTGGGGCTTCAGTAAAATAGATCTGGACATCCATCCTGGGTACACTTCACATCACAACCACGTCTAAGAGGTTTTGTTGTAGGCAAAACCAAGAGCATTGGCTGGCCAGGTGTCAAAGCCTGTGTCATAAAAGCATCCTCAAACAGCCACCTTTGTCGTGGTGCTGAAGAATTCAAACACACAGAGATTATTTCGGAACAGTAACCCAAAACACAGTACTCCAGGACATCATCTTTAGTGATGAGGCCAGCAGCATACCTTTGCTCTCTGAATTATTTAAGGGCACATTACTCACAGGCTGATCTTTGTATTGAATGGCAAAGAGGAGAGGACTAAAGCAGGATCTCAATGCAAACCAAGCTGAGACCACTTAAAATCACTTTAGCAGGTGTATCACACTACATTACAATGAGGTTCCCCACAGAAGAAACCCTCTGTGGCCATTAACTCACCGTGCATTCAAGTATGTTGAATTCAGCTTAGATTTAAAAACCCAAAAGATCACACACAAGGACTAAGTTCTTAGGAAAATACTGGATTACATCAATTAGCTGCTTCACTGCCCTGTCAGGGCTGGTGTGTGATTCTCTGTGTGCTGTGAGCCCCTCTAAGCCATGTCTCTGACAGTGGCCACAGACAGACAGAATTTGTCATCCCGTGCTCTCAGCAATGAGGAGTTTTGATTCTGAGTCTCTTATCCCTCTCCCCTCCACAGGCAGGCACAGCTTGCCTCAGGTGAAGCCGAGGGCAGAAACGCTCTCCCTGGTGCTGTGCCCGTGATCTGGGCTCTCTTCTCACCCAGCTGAAAACTCCCACTCAAGCATCCCAGAGCAGCATCACTGGGCTGCTTCCTGCAATATTGGAAAAAGGTTTGGAGTGCTTTCTGCACAATATTGCAATTTGACTGAGTGAATCGAAATTGCCTGTGTTTCTCCAAGCCTGTTCCAGACAGAGGTGTTCACCCATCCATTCATTTCCACAGTGTCCTGCCAAAGCAAAAAAGCACACTCCAAATTTTGCTCTATTGACATATAAATGCAGTCACTTCAGCTAAAGAGCCATCAAGCCACTCTGAGACTGGGTAACTTGATTAAATCTATATTAAGGTAGCAAGCTGGACTGCACGGCCTTTAACACCAAGGCGGGAAATAATTAAGTTTTAAAGCTGGTGAAAGATAACGCCAGGTCTGGTTTGCCGCTGCAGGGCTGATAAAGGAAGGGGTATCCACTTGAACGTTAATTAGGTACAAGCAAACAGCTTTGCTAATAGCTCGTGTTCTCATTCCCAAAATGTCAACAACAGATATTAGTGCCAGATGCTGGTGTAACATCTCCCAGGGCTGGGGCTGGGACATGGGGATTGCTTTGTGCACTTGGAGAAAATGCCAGCGCTGTCAGGGGGCACCTGGCACGATGGCACAGGAGCAGGAAACTCCCCCAGGACGGATCTGCCCAACCATGGCTCGTGTGTGACACAGAGAGGCCTGGGAAGGCAAATGGGAATGGTGAACTGGCACAGCCTGGGACCCAGAGACAGCAGTGCTGAGAGATCACTGGGGCTGGCAAAATGATCAGCACCTTCCTCTCAAATACCTTTAAAATTCTTACCTAACCCACTGCCTCAGCTGCAAAATTTGGGTTAAAAAGGGCTTGTTACATTGCAGAAGCCATCCCAGGGCCAGGCCAGTGACACCAGGCCAGTGTGAGCAAAGGCAGGACACAGGATAGAGAATTTGACCATGTTATTGTCTGTCAAACACCTCCCACCACCGGGCACCACCTCACCACAGCAAAAACAGACAGAATGGAAACCAAAACGCCTGAAGCAGCAGCAAATTCAAATTCTCACTGCCATTGAGAGGTCAGGATGTGACATGATCCACACACCTCCAGCCAGAGAACAGGATTCTACAGCAGATGCATTTTTTTGTGGAACTACCACAAGTGGACTCCAAAAACCTCATCCAAACCCAGGAGCACAGTGACCACAGGGCAGAACACGCTCCCACCTCTGAGCAGCATCCAGCTTTCCTCCCAGCCCAAGCCCCCTCCCACCCTGTGACCCCCCACATCCCTGCCCAGCTCTGATATGAGCACAGCGTGGGATGCACAAACAAAAACCCTGGAAAACTTGTAAGTAATGCATCTCTCCAGTGACATTTGAACTCCAGTTTAATCAAATCAAGTAGGATCCTTTCAAATATCACTTATCCTGTAACTGCAATTTCCAAATCTCTCAAATCCTGGCTTTCCTTTTAATCTCACATGAAAATTGTATTACACTAATACTGTTTACATCTCATTTCCTCTTTTCCATATAAAAATATCAGTAACTACATTTCAATTCTGTCCCATCACTCTTCTGCCATGCCATAAATCCCACGGGGCTTCCATGGCTCAAGCTCTGTGCTGTTTGCTGCTTTTCCCCTGGACTGCCACCTTCCCCCAGAGACAGGTCCCACCACTCACATGCCAGCTGCATTTCCCATTTCTCCAGCTGCATGCTTGGAGAAAAATCCAGTCCTGCACCAGGTGATGAGCACAGCAATTTTACACCATTCCTTGGTTTTAACAGGAATGGGCTAAAAAAGAACCCCTCATTCTAACACCTATAACCTCTAACATCAGCCATTTCCATGAAGTCACAGACCATGACTTCCTTCTTCCCTGGCTGCAGAATGTCAGCCCTAAGCCTGTTTTTAATTTTTAGTGCAATTTTGTGGAGCAGTTTGTCTGCTTCCATCAGGATGGCCTTAAATCCCTTTCTCCAGAACCACAGAAGATCCAGAAGGCCTCAGGAAGAGCAGTGCCCAAGACCTGTGATACAAAGGATTTCCAGTGAGGAGTCTGCTAAGGACTGAACACAGACACAAGGATGTGTTTCCATTTTCCTGGAAAGGGTTAGGAATGGCTGTGTATTGTGTACCCGACTTTCTCCTCTCAGCTGAAAACCACATCACACACACACACCCTGAGGCCACAGAGCAAGCGAGAGGCATCACCTGCATCTCTTGTCTCTCTCTGCTTACCTGCACTCAACTGCTTCTGTGGAAAAAAGGCTCAGGGCTGTGTCCCTCCTCCCAGGGCCCAGGGGAAGGCATCTCTGTCACAGCCACACCGGTATCACCTGTCTCCCTTTCACTCCAAAACAAAGGACCTGAGCTCATTAGCAGATAAATGCAGTAGCAGGTTACAGCGTTCCCAGTAAATCCACTGGCAAAAGCACACCTCCACGGACAGGGCTTGAATAAAGTATTTTCTAAAGGAGATATCTTTAATCACTGTATTTACCTTTTAATTTTCCAGATAAAGAGACTTTCAAGTACTTAAGAAATGAGGGCTGTTAAACTGCAAAGTCTGGTCAGGGAAAGAGTAAATCATGTGGGAAAGACACAAAGGAATCCAGAACTTCCAGTGGCACAGGTCAGCTCACAGAAGTGCTGGGTCCAAAATGACACCGGCTGAGACTTAATCATAATTAGTGCAGTGAGGGCCTGAGCTAAATATGCTCCAGCACATTGGGATGAAGTGCCCAAGCTAAAACACAATTGCACTCCTTGGCACTCCTTGTGCTGCCCTTCACTTTGTCCCTGGAGCCTCTGTGCTGCAGCTCCCTGTGCTCAGTGTCAGAACAGCACCAGGAGGAGATGGATGGGCTGTGTTATGGCACCAGGCAGATCCCTGCACTTCCTTAACCTCCCAAACATTTTCAAATTGCAGAATGAACTCATTATTACTGGTGAAGACCAGTCAGGACAAACACAGCCCAAAATGGGGCCAGCTGAGCTTCCTGCCTGCCCTTCACACCTGGATTTCTAAAACAGAAAAAAAAAAAGAGAAAAAGAGGGTAAACTCAACATTTTTACTGACATTAATACTTTAATTCTACAGTGAGGGTTGACAGCAATCTATAAACAAAATCATTTGTGACAAGACTCAATATTGTTTTCTCTTGCTCAGACTGTTGACAACAACAAAGGGAATGCAATTCTGACTGGGTTTCACAGGAAGAGGAGCTACACGAGCAGCAAATGAAGCTCCATTTTCCATTTCACTTTCTGTGTTTATTTCTAAGGAGAATAGAAGAGAAATACGGAGCTCAGAAAAACTGGGGTTTTAAGTCCAATGTTTGAACACTCACTTCTCATGTGGATTCAAAATCTCATTGATGATTTTGGCCTTCTTACAGCTACTGCCCACATCTGATTCACTTGCCACATGAGGATTGCCTGTTTTCATGGGAGAATTTCCTCTAGGCTTCCATAAAAATGCGTGATGAGGTCCAAATCTTCTCGTTCCTCCCAGCCCACCTTCATTAGGAAGGCAGGCTGCTGTGTCTTTAAGGAATATCTCAGCAGAAACACACAAAATCCTTGGAATCAGTCTGAAAGAGAGGCCAAGGACATTCCTTCCCAAGCATTAGATTTGGTTTCACATGAGATGATTAGACTCATCCATGCTAATTACACTAGAAAGAACTAATTAGAAAAATCTACCATTCAGCTAATGAGGGCTGGGCCTTAACTATCTCAGTGCTTAATTTTTCAGGTTGTAAAATATTGCTTTACCCTCCTTCCCCCCTCTCCTTGCGTGCCATCACCATGTTAATTCTTGTAATAGAGTTGATCATTAAATACCTGCTAAAGAAATATTTGTTAATACCTGCAAGTGCCAGTTTTAAACCAGCTGCACTCTGCTGTAATTAAAGTGTGGAGAGGATGGGCTCAATCCTCTGCCAGTTGAGGGGAGCAGCCAAAGGACCAACCTGCAGCCTCCAAACCTGCCCACTCTGTCTGAGGGTAGCACCAAACTGCTCAGGAATTCTCTGCACTGCTTCAGTGCAGCCTTTTCAATAAATATACTTTTTCCTTCCCTTGGGAATAATGCAGGAGAAGGGATTTCACATGTAATATTATCAGCGTGGGAGGAGAGTTTATTAAAAAGCAATGATACCACCTGATAAAGACTGACATCGCTGCCAAGGTTAGAGCATTTAGCAGGAAGCTGATGGAATGAGCATAATGAAAAGCTAATAAATCAGAGTCCTTCATTATACAATAAACTCATTAAGCTACTCGTTGAAAATGGCAAGCCAGACATAGCACAATATTGTTAGACTACCACTGTTAAAAGCTTTCCTAGAAAATATAAATTCAAAGCCAGGCTCTGAGTTTTGCTGTATTTACATATTTAGTGTCCATTTGGAAGTTTAATGAAAGATATTAGGAAATATCTATGTGGTGCAGCATCCATTCAGTACATAAACTGTGCTTTTCCAAAGAGGATTCTCAGCCAGTCTGGCAGGGGCCCAAACCCTGCACTCCCTAAGATGATGTGTGAAATTAGTGCAAATTGAAATGCCAGAACTTCTATTTTTTTTGCGAAAACCTTTGAAAAACCAGACATGTTTCTATATCAGATTTTTATTTTATTCATCTCCCCATCCCCACTTTCCCCTGAAGCCACTAAACTAAATCTATTTAAACGTATGACCAGCATGATTCTGATTTTTAATATGCTTAAGAAGACCCATTTTGAAATCCTCACTGTGAACACCACGGAGTGTAATGAGAAATCCAAAACAGGGCAGGTCTCTCATGTATGTGAACTTCACGATGGTGGCTACAGAGGAACTGAACAGCATTGCTGTCATTCTTAGTTCAGCCAAACTCGTGTAAATCAGGAGTAAATAATAAGAAATTGTTAGAATCAGGCTAATTTCTTTACATCTTCCATAGTAGGGCCAATGTTTTTAAAAATATCAAGCTTTATAATCTTGGTTTTAAAAATACGGCTCAAAAGGTCTAGTTACAGTTTTTTTTTTAATCATCTACTACTCTAGAAAATTCAAAATAAATTATATATATATATATATATTTATATAAATGCACGGTCAGAGTAAATACAGCAAACGTTCCCCTTGATTAAACGGCTTTGTTAGAGCATACATTCTTCTAATTCTAAGCCAGAACACTGGGGGTGTGGATGGAACCAGAGAGCAAAGTCCCACAGCGGGGTTACACAGAGAGACAGATCTGACTGGAAGGGTTCCATTCAGAGCTGTCACTGCTGGCATTGCACAGGAGTAAAGGCAGTGACCAGACCCAGGGAATGCCTGGGAATGACCTGATTTTACACCTCAGCAGTGGAAAACAGGGGGTACCTCCTTGAAATGGATGAAGTCAGCATGATGTAAGAAATCCCAGAACCAGTCCTGGGTAAGTGTGTCCGAGGTCAGGTCCAGGGAAGGAGGATGTTGGTAGAAGGGCATTTTAATAAGGAAAATTAGTCAGAACTAGGGATTTTTTAATGGCTTTTCTGGCTGCCTTTGGAACAAAAGCAATATATTTGTGACCAGACCACTACAGAGAACCAGCCTGGCTGCAGCTCTGCACACACAACAATTCCCTTCACACTGGGTGTGCCAGGAGCAGCTCTTCAGGAGCACCCACTGCTCCCTGGAACGACTCCTTGTGACCTCTGCCAGTGCCCACCACGGCCTCCTCTGCCAGCCAGGAATCCCAGGGGTCCCAAAGCCTGCAAGAGCTGCTGTCCTTCACACCCACACCCACATCTGCTGGGCATAAGGTTCATTCCCCAGCAACGCTCACAGTGTGACACCTCACCTCTGTAAATGACCACAACTTGTCACCAGAACTTGCAGTAAAATGCCCCAGAGGTATCAGGGGACTGAACTCACGTGTCCACGGACAGGGCTGTGGTTGGGGAGGTCTGGCAGGGGGACGTGGGTGGCCCCAGCAGATGCAGAGCTCCCACCCAGCACGGGCTCTGCGGGCAGGGCTGGCCCCGAATCCAGCACGCCTGGTGCTGGCAGATCAGAGGAATTCTTTCTGCTTTGTACGACTTATCTGGGGAAGAGCAGGTGGTTGGAACTGGAATCCCCTTTTCAAGTTCGCTCTAGACCCAGATCACAGAGGAGATGTGCAGTAAAAGAGAAGCCTCCCTTTGTGCAGAAGTTCTCAGCTCCCCACCCACTCCCACCCAGCTGCACGTCAGCACCGTGGGTGCCTGAGTCAGGCTGGGACCAGCTGAGGACACCTCCATGCCACTCATTCCCAGCGCACAGCAGCAGCACTGCACAGAGACCCTGCCCAGCCCTGATGCCTTAGGTTTTAGCTTTTATATTTTTCAAATTCTGCATTCCCAGTGTGTAACTCTGCAGTGCCCTGCAGCCTGTGAGCTGCTGCTCTCTCATGCTGAGACAGACAGAACAAAGCCTCTCCAGGCTGCTCTCCAAGGACACCCAGCCCGGCCTAGGCCCAAAATGTGTAACCCAGCATCTTGAGAAGGGGGGCAAGCTGAGGGGAAATTCCATCATTAGCTAAAGTTTAATTGGTGAAATTGGGTTGAGATGCAAATGGAGCAAAGCTATAAAAGTGTGAAGAACTCGTGACTCGGGGTCCATCTTGGGTGCAGCCTTTGGCCTGCCCAGGGTGTGCCTCTGAAGGCCTTTCAAATAAATATCCACCTTTATTCCCTTCCTCCTGTCTAGTCTCTGTTTCTAGGTTGGCCTCTTTAGGCATCATCCCAGGCCACTGCATACAAAAGATCTGAGCAAGCATTGTCAGAGCTACCTGGGAGCTGCCATTCTAAGAATAACAACCCTGCCTCCCCCAAAAAGTGGTTTGGGGAAGGGAAGGAGCTGGGAACCCAGCTGCCAACAATGCAGTGTGAACATAATCTTCAATTCACCCACGTCTTTAAAGTAAAGATGGGGGGCATTAAGACCTTACTAACTCACAGGATTTAATACTCGGTTTTAAGACTTCTAATAATAATAATAAAAAGCTTACATATTCCACCAAACAGCCCCAAACAGGCAACCTTTATTATCTGTTATGTCAGCTGTGCCTAAAAAATCAAGCGAAACAGTGTGTACCCTTTAATAGTTAATCCTCTAACATGTAATTAGGCATTCACATGACAATCAGAACAGGACTATATTTCATGTTTGCCTTCCCTTTCAAAGTCTCTACTAGAGGGGCACTTACTCTGTCAAATCTGCTATAGTAATCAAAACATTGAAATTACTTCTTTCCACACTAAATATACTGGAACTGGTTGTTTGATTAAATGTAGAGCAGAGAGTGCAATTTGCTAAATTACAAGTATTCTGAACATGTAAATATAGTTTAATTACTGCAATTAAAGAAGATTACTGGAGATTGGCAGATGGGAATGTAATGCTGTTTTAATTAGAGTTTTTAATGCACTGTAACATAAGCATAATATTAACCCTTTATCCTGGAAAGGGCTGGCTAGTCTCTGAAAAATATCCTTTGAAAAATGTACTAGAGCTAGTGTTTCATAACAAGCCTTCAAGTCAATTCAGTGCAAAGCGCCAGGATGATTTGGGAGAGTTTCAGCTGTTATTTGCAGCACAGGCACTGCAGAACAGGCACATTCTGGAGCACAGTCAGCAGCAGCCACACGAGGTGGGCACATTGTTTGTGCCCCAGATGGAAGAACGTGTGAAAATACAGCGTTGGAGTAGATGGATTGTGTTTCATAAAGAGTGCAATCATAGCTACATCACCAGAGATTTAAGATTCTTTCATGAAAGTTAAAGTACCTCACACTCCCAAAGATTTACAAAACATGAAAAGAGAAAATGTTTCAAAATGCATTAGTTCAATTTTGAAAAACTGCCGCACAGAGACACAGAACAATATTGCCCGGGGCCTGGGTTATTACTACTCAGCCTCCAGAACAGTATTTGCTTCATAAAGTAATATTCCAGAATGTACTAAGCAATTTTTGTCATCTTGAAAGCTATCACTTGCAACATTTTATCCATTTAAGTCAATAGCCCATTAGAAATTCTAATTGAAAGTTCAATACTCTGCCTGGAATCTTACAATAGAGGTTGTCTTTGGAAAGCCATTTAAAGTCTTAATCTCTTTATCATTTGGTATTTTGAAGCCTAACTTTGTTCTTGTTAGGCAGATCAATGGCATTAATTTACAAAATGGGGGAAAATGTCACCCTTCATCCTTTAAATCTCAGCGCGGCGAAGAGCAGCGTAAGCGAATCCGACCGTTGCTCTCCCATATTAGCAGAAAACGGTGCCATGGGAGGTTTGACCTACAAATTTTAATTACTGCATGAAAAATTCAGTTCCTGGAGATGAATAGAGACTTGAGGAAAAGCAGAAGTCCACCTTCTGAGTGACTGCAGAGCTTAACTCTTCAAAGGCTGTGGCGGTGAATGGAGCAGCATGTGTACCTTCAATAGGCAATGGCTGCAAGGTGCAGGATCAAACTGCACAAGCAACAGAAGAAAGGAAAAGGATTTTACCTACAAAGGAGCTTTATGGGTGTCCAAAGTAGAGGGACACTGGTACCATCCTCCAGGGCAGCAAAAGCGGTGAGAATTTGTTTTGAAATGTCCCCGACTTTGAGATAACTTTCCAGCTGGCGAGTTCACTGGTGGGGAACTCTGGGCTTTGCAGGAATCCATGAAAGCTTTGCCACGTTATCAGCAAAGGGAGGATTTCACCTGTGCCCACTGCCTCCAGCACCAGGCAAACAGCACGTAACAGTGCCAGGTGTTTTGAGACAGTGTTCCGCTCCACATCAGCACAGGGAGGAGTCAAATCCTAAAACTGATCCATGGAGCACTACCAAAGAATGGCTCAGCTTAACATTAGCAAGGTTAGGGACTTCCATAGGCAGCTCCAGAAAAACCCCTCGGGTTACACACACTGAGACATTCCACAGTTTACTGCTTGTAATGTGATACAGCAGAAGAACTGTGCTGCTCTGCAGGTGACACAGGTTCAAGATCACAGCTGGAATTTTGCCATTCCAGACACTGCGATCATTTGGGCTGGGGTGACGTGAGATAGATACAAAATTCTCCTGTTATCTAAATCAGAAATCAAGGACTTGGATCTCTCTTTCAATAATGGCTATGTTAATGGTAGAAGGAGACAGAGAGAGAAAAATTAAGGAGAGCAAAAGAACCCCGGAGCTGTGGCTGACTCAGGGTGTCAGGAAGCACAATTAAATGATCTGTGTGCATATGAGAGACAGAGGGACAGGCACAAACAGCTCATTCCAGCTCTTCACCTGCTTTTGACATCCTCCCAGCCACACCCTGCTTCAGCACTACTTGGGATCAACACCATGAAATTCTTTGTAGTGAAGAGCAGGAGCTGTACTCTGCTGTCAGCAGCACAGGGTGACACGGGGGGAAGGGAAAAGGGAAAAGGGAAGGGGAAAAGGGGAAAGGAAAGGAAAAGGGGGAAGGGAGAGAGGAAGGGTAAAAGGAAGTCTTTCCATGAGAAGACTGTCGACAAGTAAGCAGAGCAAAGAAGCTCCTACCTGTGAGTTCTGATCTATTATCTCAGGAGGTATTTCTTGTATCAGATGAGAACTCAGACCCCTGTGACACTTCCACTGCCTCAGCCAAAAGCATCATTCCCACTTGAAAGAGGACCTTCTTCCCCTGCCAATGCAATACCTGGCATTCAAAAATCATACGGACATAACTCCAAGATTTAGTCACCTGGATCACCATTGTGGTGATGCAGCCTGGAAACCAACCTGGGAATGGTTTCTTTACAGGTTTTTGACTAGGTTTAGCCTTACCTGAAACTGGAAAGGTCTTGACTGGAGCCCATTTTAATATCATGGGGACCACACAAAATAACATGAGGGATTAAACTCTGTACTTCTCTTTTTCTCCTGATTTCTGAGACTACACATAGGGACATGAAACATCACTTAAAATCTTCACACTGTATCTTAATAGCAATATTAATTAACACCCAACCATTAGCTTTATGCTTTTTGGTAGAAAACAGCACTGGTCTCTGCTTCACCTCCATATACTGACTGAAATTTAAGTAAATGTATTATGGTAGTTAACTATTTGGTGCATTTAGATAATTAATATTTATTTCCATTTCAAAGTAAAGGATTTCTAATGTAAAAAATATTTTCCTCTTTCAAGAGTCTCTTAGGTAACAGATTTCATTTTTCAGGCGTTCTTTTAACTATTTCAAGTGAGGAAGGGCAATATTTCTAGATTGTGCAGGTTTCACACAATAAAAAAACATTTCTGTGATTTGGGATGGTTCTTTAGAAATCACCAAGAAGTTGTTTGGAGGTTTTTTTGCAATGAAAAAGATCATAAGAAAAGCTCGGTGTACCTTGGGACTAAAACTAAAAGCCTTAAATATTCCTGTCTTTGAGAATTACAGTAGTGGCTGAGAACCTCAACTTCAAGGTGTTTCACAGGGCTCAGAGTTCCCAGTGCTGCCAAGGAGGGACAATGAGTGTCTCAAGCTGAGCATCCACGGAGAGGCAGAGCCAAACCCTGGGTCCTGCCCAGCCAGGCTGGTCTTTGCACACTCCTGGTTCTTGACCAGTAACGAGCTCCACTCCCTGAGATTGGAGACATTTCCCAGCACAGCCAAGGTCTGGGAATTAGACCAAAATCTCCCTGCGTGGGAAGGGTTAAAACAACCTGAGCAGTGAAACCCCTGCAGCTATCTCATAAGCCAGCGCTTTTAGACAAATTGAGCAAAATAGTCCTTTCAGCTCAGCAGGCACATGACTCGCTGCACAAAGGAGTCCTTCTAGAAATCCCATGAATACCCCCATTATCCCAAGGATTGAGCACAGAGCCACACATTTCACGCCCACTGCCACCTGTGATTAGCTTTTTTACAGTTATTATGGAGTACTTTGATGGTGATGATTGTTTAAAGGCCTCAACAAGCCTGCTAATGTGACTTGAGGACTTGACTCCTTTTCATTCCCTGGTTGCTCCAGCTATCACTCTAATTTACTTTAGGCAAAGGGGACAATAAAAAAAAAATCTGCTCGGAGAAATCACTTAGCATAAAATTGATTCAGTCTCTTAAAGAAACGCATGCCAGGATCCCATGTTAAAGTAAATTAGATATATGATCAAACAAAGCTAACAGTCATTTGAGCGCTGGACTTTTGTGTAGCACCTTAAATTTTAACAGAATCAGCCAAAGAAAAACAAAGGAGGACGCAGAGAGCATCTCCAGCCAATTGGTTTGCCTGGAACTTTCCTCTGCTTTGCTCTGTGTTTTACAGTGCAAATGTGAAGCAAGATGTTGGCTTCAGGGAAAACGTATTTTACTGTTTGCAAGAAGTGCTTCCAGAATGGATCATATTGTACCACTCAGTGCAAAATAAAGGGACACCAAGGGAGCAGTAAAGCGGCTTGCAGTGCGTGTGAGGAAACGAGGGCTCCAGCGGTGACGAGCAGGGGAAGGGGATGGATGAGGACGCCTGTGCTTTCACAGAGAGCTCGTGTTGATCTCAGTCTGGCAGCTCAGAGAGGCATGGAGGGGCACATACAGAAGAAGTAACTAACAGCAGTGTGTAACTTCTCCCAGAGTTTTCCCCTCCTGTTTACTGCATATGCTCAGTGGAGTGTTCAGCTGTAGCTGTCAGCTGTACCTACCACTCCAAGCTGCTTTCCAGTTTCACACTTACACATCCCTGCTCAGACCCACGGTGCATTTCTTTCTGTTTTCAAGGCAATTCCAGAGGTAAAGGCCCAGGATGTACTCAAGGAGCCCACATAGTCATCCATCACAATTGCTTTTCTGAAACTAAAAATAGATTTATCATTCTGTCCTTGACATTCTGTGCTGCCACTACGTCCCATAGCTGGATGCCCCTGCTGCCCACATTGCAGGCCCTGTCCTGGGAAGCAGGTGAATACCATCTAGAGAAAACTGCTTACAGTGCCCAAGCTGACTGACCTCTGCCTTCACAGAGGAGCAAACACCATTCCCTTAATTTAAAACCAGCCATCAACATCCCCTTTTAAGTTTGTCATCTGATGCCTTATGTTTTAATTTTTATATTTTTCAAATTCTGTATTCCTAGTGTGTAACTCTGAAGTGTCCTGTAAGATAGACAGAACAAAGCCTCTCCAGGCTGCTCTCCAAGGACACCCAGCCCGGCCTAGGCCCAGAATGTGTAACCCAGCATCTTGAGAAGGGGAGCAAGCTGAGGGGAAATTCCATCATTAGCTAAAGTTGAATTGGTGAAATTGGGTTGAGATGCAAATGGACCAAAGCTATAAAAGTGTGAAGAACTCGTGACTCGGGGTCCATCTTGGGTGCAGCCTTTGGCCTGCCCAGGGTGTGCCTCTGAAGGCCTTTCAAATAAATATCCACCTTTATTCCCTTCCTCCTGTCCAGTGTCTGTTTCCAGGTTGGCCTCTTTAGGCATCACATCAGTACCACCATTAATGTGATGGAATTATCAAATCCCCGGGATTTGGTAACAGGAATGTGCTGCTGCCCCTCTGTAACAGGCTGGCTTCAGTTCTATGAACAAGCTGCTTTTCTTCAGGAGTCATTGCTGTTCTGGCCCAGCCAGAAACCCAGCTTCCCAATGTCACAGCTGGTGGAATTACATGTGCAACAAGTCTTTAAAGTATTGTCTTAGAGAAACAGAGAGCAATAGATGAATAGAAGTAGTTTCGGCTTTCAGAGTCGGGGAAAAAAGCTGCAAAGACTACCCAGCTTTGCTGGGGCTGAAATGAGAGGACTCAATGTGTGGCCATCCTGTGCTGATGAGCACATTGCTTTGGGTCCATCTATGACTGACCTTTTGGACTCTGTATTCACTCACACTCGCGTAAAAATCAAGACGAAACAATGTGCAGTGAATTTGTGAAAACTGCTTTAGTGTCCTTCCTTTGTTTTCCTGGTGCTTCCAACCTCCTTAGGGCTGTAGCTTCATGTTTTTAGCTATAGGCTTATTAAATCACTGCCTTCCTGAGGCCTGGTGATTTAATCTCCAAGGGTCACCTCCATGGAACATGTGTGGGACAGTGATCCACCTTATTAGAAAAAAAAAATCAAACCACAAGAATAAACCGATCAACCTTCAGCTTTTGAAAAACAAAAATACTATGAACTGGCTTCCAGTGCAGCCCCATAAATGTATCTGTATATTGGGATCCATGAGCTGTACTGGCTGGGAAGGACAGGGACAGGAACACCTTTGAATCCACTGGTGCCAAACACCTGGTAACATCCAGAGACAACTTAATCCAGGAACTCACTCATTCAGCTCTTTTCTCTGCTCCTTCTCCTGGTGGAAATGGCCCAGCTGGCTGGATGTGCTTCTGTTTAGTCTTATTCAAAGACATTTTCCAAAAGTCATTCTCTGAGTAAAGAAGTAACAAAAACTTGGTGCTACGGATTTGTGTGGAGAAGCTGATGGAGTTGTGAGATCCAGATGAAGCTCTAAAAAGTTACCAGGGCGCAGTCCCTCTCTTCTGCTATAGATCCTGAATTTGACCTGTCTAAAAAGATGCCAGTGTATGTTCAGTTTTCCTCTAAGGTATGGCACCAATAAGATCCTTTACACGAAGGCCTGTTGATACATAATTTTAATACTCAATGAGTCCTTATTTACTATGAAATTTGGCTGAAATATGTCTATATGCTTCAAAGCTCTTGTGGAAACTAGAACACAGCCAGAGAACATGATCCCTTTGGCTTTGCTTCCCCAGGATTATCAAATATCATTCCCAGTCCTTCACCCTGCAGGTCCAGTCTCATGTCACTGATGTTCACACCTTTAAATGAGGTGGATGAGCAGCCCCAGAGCCACAGCCCCATTCCATGGATGCCTGACTGTGGGACACAGCAGGGAAGGGAAGAGGGGCCACACATCCTCACCTTCCCAGGAATTCCGTGCTTGGTCAGCACCATTCCTGCTTGGCTTCCTTAATGAACACAGCTTTAATTGTGCTGGAGCAGCTCCTATTAACGCAATAACAACTTGCGTTTGCACGAGGGCTGTGTCACATTTATCACGAGGGGAGGATGTGTACAGGCAGCAGCGTTTCCATTAACAGCCCACACATGATGCTCTCCCGAGTTTCTGTGGAAACAGTCTAATCCAATTTGTCTTCCTGAAGTTCTGATCTCTCATAAGACATAACCCCCTTTTCCTGCTTCCAGGGATTGTGCTGCTTGGCACAGTCATCAATCTCTCCCATGACTGGCCAGTCCAGGCTAATTCAGGGAGAATATCTGTATTTGGTGATAAAAGACAACAAAGACTCTATTTCTTCAGGTTAAAACCCAGTTCCATTATAATTCAGTGGGAGTTTTGCCACTGACTTCAAAGGGCCAGAAGGCTCCCCTGGCCATGTCCTGGGAGAGCAACATGATCCTAGCAGTGTCCAGGGGCTGGGAAGAATGGCTCTTTCTGGAGCAAAACTTCTTCAAGTTTAAAGCTGATCTTTCATTAGAGGCCACAAGGTCTGGTATTCCCTAAAAATATACCAGATAACTGTATCACTGGAGAATTTTAAAAGAGCTGTTATTTTATGCCCTAGTCGTTTCAAAGCAGATTGGGTTAGTCTGGCAACAGCAATTTCTAAAGGAGTAACATGAAATATTTAAAGATTTATAGAACAAGTGGCCCACTTAGGGGCTCATCTAAGTTTTACTAAACATCTCTGGTTATGCCTTGCTGTGTCAGCAAAAAGAGGCTGAGATTTAAATAAATAAAACCTAGTAGCATGTAATAACAGACAGGAAAAAAAAAAGATACATCAAGTCACTGCTGAAAGGAAAATCGAGCTCTAAGTGATCTCTGTACCAACGACTCTGCTTGTCTCTGCAGCTGAGCAGGAGACAGCTTTAATCTCCAGGCTGCATGTTATTTAACTAAGCTGAAATTGTTTTCAGTGATGTGAAGTGCATCCACTAAAGATAATGATCCCATTTTGGATTGACTCTTTATTTTTTTAACAAAGGGGGACAGGTGGATATACCGAGCAGAAATGTTTTTCATTAACTGCAGCGAATCATCACAGTGCCTAGCTCCATGAAATACAAATTTGTGATATTCCTGACAACTGTTTCTTGTTGCTGTCTTCCCCTCTCATCAGTGTGTTATGGCCTGCTTAGGAAAGGATTTACTCCAGAAATGCTGAAATTGTTCTTGGAGTTAAATCAGCCACCCATGCCCCAGCCCAGTGGGCCAAATCTTCACCTCCAAAAAATGACCCTGAATTGTATTGCAGGTTTATCTGCACTGAGAATTCACTCCAATTCCTTCAGTTCAGAGAGTCTTTTTAAGTAACTGCTTAGTTGGATACTTCAAACCTGAAAGGGCAGGTTTAGTTACTTCCCTAAATTAGCAAGTACTACATCCCACTGGAATGACCTCCCTCTGCTTCAGAGATGACCATGAATAGAGAAGGGCTGGGGGTGATGGTTTCCTTTTTGGGTTACCCCTGTTCCACCTGCACTGCTGATGTATGAAAGCATGCAAGGACATTTGTGCTAAATTTCAAAAGTTTTCACAGCAGAGAAAGGCAACAGCGCCCTGAACCTGCCACTTCTGCACCTTCACGTGTCTCCTCTCCCAGTTCTGCTTCCCACACAATATTTGGCTGGTGGCATCAGGTCTACCTTCAGCTGAGATGGCTTAGCAGACGGTGCCCAAAATTGTAATTTTTCAAGGTTGAGAAGCAGAACCGCAATGGAATGCCACATCTGGACAACGATGATGTGCAGTGTGCAGGAAATGGTCACGATTCCTCACTTCCATGTAGGATGGAGAGCACAGGCCTGCAAGGCTCAGTGTTTGCTTCTGGAGTGAGCAAAGGTCTCACATCTGCACTTCACTTCAGTCACCTGCACAATTAATTATTGCCAGGTACAATCATGAGTTTAAAGTGAGACCTGCCTTCTCTGCCTTGAGCAATCTGACAGATCAGAGACTGAACCAAGCCCACAGCAAAACTTTTCCTTCTAAATGCCAGGGGCCTGCTCCTACCAGTTTGAGGTTATTTGTTCATACCCAGCCCTCATGTATTTCAATGTAAAATGAGAAATTGGCAGTAATTAGTGACTCATTAGATCAGGTGACCTAAAGCTGAATTGGGGCCCTTTTAATGCCTGGAGAGAAGCTGTCAGATAAAGCTGAGAACTTCAGCAAAACCGAAGTGGTATTATGGCAGTCCTAATGAATGGGTAGCCCCAAGTGCATTGGGCACCCAGGGCCATACAGAGGCAGATGGACCAAGCAATACCTGCAATACACCACTAATAATACACCTTCCTAAATTGCTGGGAGCCCCTGTCAGTGCCTGGATTTTCACTGCCCTGCCTGAGAGCCCCCTGCACGAGTTTCAGCTCCCTGATGCCCCTCTGTGCCAGATGATTTTTCTGACCCTTTTACAGGATGCACAACATGGGGCTTTGGCATTTGACTCTGTGCACTACCACAGCGACAACCTCTGTGCTACCACAGCGACAACCTCTGTGCTAGGTGACAAATTGTTGGCAACATCCACAGGGGAGGAAATCCTCTCCTGGCTCTTGTCACAGTGGCTATTTTAGCTTTGCCAACAGAGCATTGACAAGGAGATCAGAGGTTCTTCTAATTCCACCTCGTCTTTCCAGGTTAATTTATGCCTTGTTCTTTATGCCTGTTTAGTTAAGGACATGCTTCAGGTATGGAGAGAAAAATGTCACAGAATCACCACCTGGCCCCTCTGTTTTGATCCGGCTGACAAATGCCAGAACCTTTGAACAGCAGGTTGCTAAATAATAAACAGACCATGTCTTTAAAAACACCTGGTGCCTGCTTAAAATGGTAATTTTCTACCTGGTTAGTCCCTGGCACAGGTGCCAAGCTCAAAGGCATGAGGCTCCCCTTTCCCTCCCCTGCCCACCAGACAGAACACCAAAAAGCAGAAGACACAACAGCAAAAGTAGTGAAAGGTTAGAATCCATCCTGCCAGCCACAGGGAGCAGGAGGAACAACAGCAAAGCCCCTTTCTGAGTGGAAAAACTTCAGGAAAGGGATGGGAAAATAAATAAACAAGGATGAAAGAAATGCCCAGTGGCAACCATTTTCAGTGTGACCTAGTGAGCTTTCAACTTCAAACCAGTCAGATCAAGAGCTTCCCAGCGGCGTCACCCAGGGATCTGTCACTCACACATCAGCCTCGCTCACTCTGCCTTGTCTCACGCAGACACGCTGCCAGATACAGAAATATCACGGCCTTCTTGCATGACAAGGAAAACAAAACAACACAAAACCCCCTCAGCCCAACAGCCCTGGTGAAGCCCGAGAGCACTGACAAGCCGTGACCCCATTGTCCACAAAAGGGCAACGTCACCAGGCAGAGCGGGGAGGATGCAAACAGAATGGTAATTGGGAAACCATCTGCTATTAAAATGCAAGCCAGGCTGGAGCCTTCCAGTGAGCCCTTCCCTCAGAGAGGTGATGAGGCTGGGATTTACTGGGAGGAGGCAAAAGCTGCCCTGGGCACTTTGCAAACAGAGGGGGAGCATCTTCTTTCAGCTCATCATTTGGGTTCTGAGCAACTGATGGTGTTGTTGAGGTGGGGTCTGGGGCAAAAGGGCTGCACCTCCGCTGCTGCAGCTCTCAGGGCACAGTGTCAGACACCAGAAATGACCGATGTGATTCAGAACGTGTCCCTCAGCCTGACAGCTTGGACAAGGACCCAGAAGTAAAAGACTAGTATTTTTAGGGAAGCACAGAACGACAGGAAGCAGATCAGAAAGGAGAGAAAGATGTCACTACAGTTAAGGCATCAATATCTGAGCGAATGTAATTCTACAAAATAGCTCTAAGTGATCCACAGTAATCAACCTTTCAATTAGGTTTCAGTGCAATAATTTACCAATAGCAGCCACACAGTAACTACACCTATTTTTGTCCAATCCATTTTTACCATATTAAAGGTTAGAAGTATTCATGGAGTCTGGAGACAGCCATTAGGAAAATATCTCAAGTATTTAGTGTATAAACTTGGCATTTATGGTCTGAAATAGGGACAGGCAGCGCTGATGAATCCTTGGCAGTTTCCTTGTTCAAGACAGATGAAGAACTCTGTAATTTCAGACTGATGCTGAGAAACTATATATACACACTGCCTTTTTCATGAATCTCTTAAACCAAGGAGTGAAAAATGGGCAGACATCCTCATGTTTTCAACAGTTTATACAGCCTCTTGCACACACTGTAAGTAGACTCAATAACAAGTGAGTAACAGCCACTCTCGAACAGAAAGTGAGACATTTTTCATCCAGCTATTTGTTACCAACCTTTGAACTTGCTACTTTCAAATCCTTGCCCATCAGCCACTGGACAAGCTTAATTTGAAAGCTAACAAGTATTTTGAAAGCATTTACAAAAAAGCCAATATTGCACCTATGCACTTCCAGCATGACTGCAGAGAACATACTGGTGGCACAAGGTGTAAATCATTCTGCATTTCTGGACAAAATGTTACCCAGTCAACACCATCATCCATTATTACTGGGAAAAGAATGGCACATCTGACTCAGCTCCAGAGAAAGGCTGCAAATGAAGCCACCAGATGATTCGAAAATACATTTGCATCAATGACATTCCTAAAAAAACCACACAGGTGTTTCACGGCAATATTTCCAGAAAGAAGCTCCCAAGGTGGCTATAGAAATGTGTATTTTTACATAGAGTCAGCAACACCTTCCAACGTGGCGTTCAACATCTTTAAGTGGATCTGTGAGTCACCTGCTTGGACACTAGAAAGGACACCATGTGACAGGTCACAGGTGAGAAATACCCAGAACAAAGGCTGAAACGTGTCCTCCCAAGGCCTTTGCAGAGCAGGCAATGGCACAGTGACGAGCTGAGGGGTTTGTTAGCGCGGCATCTGCAGAGAGCCAGCGGCGCAGGGGCAGCCACGCTGTTTCCTGCAGAGAATTTGTTACCAGACAAGAGAAATGTGGCTCGGCTGGCTCAGATCCCCCTGTCTCTTGCCCAGGCCCGTGTGTGAGTCCGTTCTGGGCCGACCCCGCGGCCCTGGCGGGGACAGGAGCTGGCGGGGACTCCGCCACCTCCCAGAGCCAGCTGCAGTGGAGGAGCGGCTCCGAACGTCTCCCACCAGCTGGCAAACAAACGAGACATCGTGCTTGTGCAGCTCGAGCTGTGTTGCCAAATCCTAATAGAACGAGAGTTTCTGTAATCCCGAAAAGGGGCTATGTGATCCTTGGAAACAAGATGCTCTTGTCTGGCCTTCCATTCATTTTGTAAAACATGTTAAGTTTAATTTCAGCGCTTGGAGCTGCAGCTGGCCGAGGAGCAAAATCACATTCATGTGTTAAAAAAAGAACTGGAAAGGGATGCAAGCTGCTAAATTTTGATACTGATCTGCAGCCAGCCTCCAGAGAATGGCTCGGTCAGGACTTCTGGGCTTTTTCCACTAAACAAGCAAAATATGACTCCATTTTTTACAGTCATAAAACCAGATTTTCTGTCATTTCTTTTTCTCAGTGTAGGTAATAGCAAAATTAAACGTTTTTGCTTTCCAGTAAAAAACATCCATGCCCCACACCCTTCTCTCTCCATAGTTCTAGGGACTGGTCCTAGCAGTGCCAGCCAATTCCTTCTGCTGCTGCACCAGCTGCAGAATTAGACTTTCAGGGCAGGAATTTCAGGAATGAAGAAATACCTGGTGTCATTCAAAGCAGCTAAGCAGAGAATCCCTGACTGATGACAGACAGTTTCTTCCCATAGCTACTGACCTCCCTTGTTCACCCCTCCAAATTCCCTGGCAATATTAATTGCACACCTATTTCCAAACCCCCTGGGCCAAATCCTGATCACAAGAGCTGAAGCAGGCAGAGGAATATGTTCATCTTGCCAGTCACCAAACGAGATGTGGCTGGGGCAACGCAGTTCAAACTCATTGTCAAACCCACACCAAGCTCTAGTGCAACCACAGCCACGAGCCAGGGACTGAGTGACAACCACTCTCCTCATTGTTTCTGTCTCCTGAGGTCACCCCCTAATACCAGACTCTTTGGAATCTGATCCAGGGCCCACTCCAGCCTTTGCAAGTCTTTCCAGAGAGTTGAACAAACCCTGCTTCAAGTCCCTGTGAATTCCTCATGTGTCAACCTAATCCAATGAAATGAATTTTTGCCTTATCCCAGCTGCCAGGTAACATCCCTCCTGTGAGGGGTCTCACCGTGGTACAGATATTTTTCCTATACTCTAATAGTCACTTATTTCTAACACAAAATCACTTGTTTATAAAGGGTGTCCATCTGCAGCGAAAGATCACTTTTAAAATTCCCATTAAACTGAGAACCATGGGGCTTGAAGCCAAATTAATTCTCCTACACCAAGTTAAAAATGAACCCCTAAATATTATGATGCCTGCCATGTTTGGGTTCTATATTTATACCTCAGGCATACAGTTACTGACAAAAGTAAAGGCGCTGATAAGATCTCTCCCAGAAAGCAAGAATTCCCCTGAAAGAAAACAGACTGCAGGATTTTACAGTGTTGGAAATCTACTGAATGTAGACATAAAAAGTATCTTTTAAAGACAAACAGTCAAAATCTACAAGCCTTTGTAGTTGCTCAAGATTTTGTTAATGAATTTTACATTGCTGGCTTGTTATTGGACCGAGACGCTCAAAGGAGAGAAGCTTCTGGAAGAAAAACTAGTATGGGCAGGAAAAAAGGGAAAGAGGGAAGAAAAAGGGAAAAAAGGGGAAGAGGCTGAGGCAAAAGCAGAGGCTGAAGTGAGAAGTCAGCTCATAGAGCTTGGCCTCAGAGGGGATGGACTTTCCCTGTGCATCTGCCTCGCTGCCCCAGGTTACCAGACAGACTTTCCCACTGATGCCTTAGGTTTTAACTTTTATATGTTTCAAACTCTGCATTCCCAGTGTGTAACTCTGCAGTGTCCTGCAGCCTGGGAGCTGCTGCTCTCTCATGCTGAGACAGACAGAACAAAGCCGCTCCAGGCTGCTCTCCAAGGACACCCAGCCCGGCCTAGGCCCAAAATGTGTAACCCAGCATCTTGAGAAGAGGGGGTAAGCTGAGGGGAAATTCCATCATTAGCTAAAGTTTAATTGGTGAAATTGGGTTGAGATGCAAATGGCCCAAAGCTATAAAAGTGTGAAGAACTCGTGACTTGGGGTCCATCTTGGGTGTAGCCTTTGGCCTGCCCAGGGTGTGCCTCTGAAGGCCTTTCAAATAAATATCCACCTTTATTCCCTTCCTCCTGTCCAGTCTCTGTTTCTAGGTTGGCCTCTTTAGGCATCATCACCAACAAATCACTTTTTGGGAAATACCTTCCCCCCAGGCAAGACCTCCACTCTGCTGCCAGCAATGAAAGGCCCACGCAGGGCAGTGGCACCAGGATCACATCCTCAAAAAAGCAGCTTTTAATTCCAGTCATTTCCCTAAGCAAGCAGTCTGGGCAGCACTGTTGTCAAAGGCTGAATGCATTCCTGCCTGGTGTTCAGGTTTTACTCCAATACACTGGTGCCCTCAAATCTAGATTCCATTTTACAGCTCCTGTACACCTTGTCTCACGTGTTTTCTGAATGTTAAAGGTGTCACAGTGTTTTCCGTCACTGCTGTATAACACTGAGTAGTTCAAAGAGCTGGCTGAAATGCCATTTTCCCCATTACATTCA
The DNA here is from genome assembly GCA_013397055.1 of Pachycephala philippinensis. NCBI lineage: Eukaryota > Metazoa > Chordata > Aves > Passeriformes > Pachycephala > Pachycephala philippinensis. The sequence continues at coordinate 224,624 of VWZT01015827.1, forward strand.
GAGCACAGACAAAATCTTTCCTTCTATTTGAAATATTATTTTCAAGTTCTCATAAAGGCTATAAACTTTTTTTTTTAATTTTTTTATTTAAGGTAACAGAAATTCAACTCTCTGAGACATCCAATGTCTCATCTAGTCACGTATTTCATGTTATATTTGGGTCATATTTGCCTGTTTCAGCATGCTGGAAGTCTGTGAGTTTGCTACACTTAAGACTTCTCTGATGCCATGGTCTGACTGTTACAGCTTCCTCAGCCCACTGACAACACTCGAGTGGAAGTGGCAACAGGGTTTAAATTTTTGTTTAATCCTTTTGTTAAAAACCATCCACAATGACAAATAGAGGAGACAAGGAGGCTTCATTCCTATAGTGGAATCTGTCTAAAATCCAATGACACTGGAGCTATTCTGGACCTCTGAAGATGGTTTTGTTCGGATTCTTGGCTGCTTTCCAGCCACTCCATCTTTTCTTGCTGGACACTGCTCCACAGCTTGCAAACAGAGATGCTTCTTCCCATCTAATTTCCTATGTTGTTTCAAGCATTCCTTTTACTTATTCTTGCTGGGAAGTGTTTGGGGCTGAACTAGAGAAAGATAAACTCTTCTTCAGCCTAAAAATACTTAAGTGGCTTAAAAAGGCTAGCTTAAAAAGCCCTAACATTTCCATCTCAAGCCCTGAACTGAGCCTGAGATCACATGCATACCTTTATTAAATATAAAATGCAGGACTGAAGCATCAGCTAAAAAGGGCAGCTGTAGTACCAAGGCCAGGAAACTCTCAGCAAAGCTTATCTTGCCAGGGGTGGGTGTTCTCCAAACTTCCTCCACTTGTAAATAATGTATTGCTGGAGCAGAATGTTCTGAACAGAAATACACAGTTTTGATTGACACCTGCAATACAGCAACTTCCTGAAGAAAGATTATTTCTCTGCTCTGTGGATGGATGCCTCTAGAACCTCAAAATACAGCAACCTGCCTCAGCCTTACCATGTCTCATCATCTCTGGAATTCTCTTACTGCTGCTTTCTGACTTCATTCCACACTTCAGAGAAGCAGAAGGTTTAGCAAAATGCAAGAGGTAAATAGTTGCTAGGTTTTGTCACAAATAAATTTTAGCCTGGTTGTGAGAAATAATTTATTTCTGTGTAGGATTTTTAACCCTTAACAAACAGCTAGCACACGTGGTAGGACCCTGGTACTTGGGGACCCTGCATTCCCCAAATGTGACATGAAACATTTAGTCCCGAGGCTTCCACTCAAGCCTTAATGAAGAAAAGTGTGGTCTAAACCACTGAGATACTGCACCTGATTTTGTACACCTCAGGGTCATCTGTGGTTGGGTGCAGGGATTTAACTCAGAACCATCTCATTTCAGTTAAATGTGAAACATGGAGCTGAGAGGATGAAGCAACTAAGAATAGAATTTTTTAAAGCAGCAGTTAAGTCAATCCTTTTAAACTTTACTGGGGATTTACTTCAGGAGAAGCTTATTTGTGTTGTGACCAGATCTCTGCAAAACCTTGGCTTCAAATGATGAAACATGGAATAGGTTGAAAACGTCTTTTGTTGAACACGTGCCAAGGAACACATAGATTTGACCTGATTAATATTTTCAGATAGAAAACATGCACAGGCTGATAACAGTGCAAAGTTTTTGACCTCAGCTATCAAAGCACATTTGCTGACTTTGGCTGAGTTTCCCGTTCAGGTTTGGAGCTTGAAGCCCAACACAGGTTGAACGTATACAAAGCAAAAGTGGGAAAAAAATAATATTTGCACAGAGCTCTGCAAACTGACCCATACTCAGCTCTAATGAGAACATAATGGTTTATCCAGCTGCACAAAACAGAGGCAAGAAGCATAAGAGGAATGCCTCTACCTTCTTAATTTTTAAAGATGTGTTTGGACTTCAGCACATATGGGAGATTTTTTTTTTCTGAATGCATGCATGTACACTTCTAAAAGTGCACCGCTAGCATTTTAAACCCCATTAAAACATGTTTAAGCCAGAATGGAAGGTTTGCTTCCACTGAGAGCAATAAAAAAGAAAGAATACCAACCCATAAGCCTGACTTTATAAATCTTTGGATTATCCTGCAGTCTGTGGGGTATCTTGTGTCTAAACCGCGGGCAGCCCCCGGGGGATGGGGATGGATCGCCCCTCGCCCCTCCCCAGCAAACAGCCCGAGCCGTGATTATTGCGAGCTCTGGGAGCCACACTGAGCGCTGAGCCGAAATGTTTGTGTGTGTCAGATCAATCTTTTCACTGACCAGGACAGCTGTACTCACAGGGGGACCACCAATCATCCCGCTAGGAACTGCTTCTGTCCTTCAACAGGCAATTAACGTGAGTCCATTACAGCTCCCCCGAGGCCCCCGGGGGGCTGCGAAAGGCATCGACTGAAAGGTCAGAAACCTCATGAGGACAGGAAAGAAGCTGTGCCTGGCGAAATGGAGTGGAAAGCTGTAGCTATTTGTCACCCGCTAGTAATTCAAAAAAAGGGGGGAGGGAGAGGCTCGAAGGGGGTCCAAGCCGTGAGCACAACTGCGAGCACGTGGGAAGAGCAGAAATAGGAGCTGCAGGAGGTTCTCTGGGACAAAGGTTTTATCCAGTGTAGAGGTGGAGGAAGAGACAACAAACCCCAGCAAACCCCACTCAACCAATTCTACAAAGAAACTGGAAGTGAAAAAGAGCCCAGGCTGATTAATAACCCACTTACAGCCCCAGGAAAGCTCCGGGTAAGGAGTCTCTGGGGGCTGAGGTTCACCACTGACACAAACATTTCAGGAGAGAACCAACACGGAATTAAGTGACCAGGAGCACACAGAGAGCGGTGTTCATGAGTACCAGCATTTTTCAAAAAGAACCAACTGCTTCAGTCCAGGGGTGGAAAATCAACAAACATGGTGGCTTGGAGGATCTGTTACAGACTGCTCTCTATTTCTGTTTTAGAGTCATGGGCAAGACCACAGTCAGGATTTGGTTGTGGAGGTCTCAGTTGAATCCCTGCACAAACCTCTCCAGGTACACCACCAACCACCCCTGGCAGTTTTCCTGTGGAAATGCAATCAAGTGATGCCAGGTGGGTGGCCAAAGGAGCAGAATCAGCCTATACAGAACACTTAATTTGCACACAAGTGCAGGGAAGAGTTAGAGTTAGACTAAATTACTTCATGATGTTAACTTGGAATAACTTCCATCCAGTTCGCTGGTTAACTTTCACCCACAGCACTCAGTGGGAAGTGTTATCACTGTTGCTCTTTCCTGTGATAAGAATATTTCACAGAGATCTGGCAGTACCTGTGCAATCAACAGAACAAGCTGAAATATGGCAAATGTTAACTCTTCAGGAACAGCTCTTAAAAGGTGAACAGCAAGAATAAAAATAGTGAAAAATTGTTGTCAATTTCTTTGGACATGATTCTGAATTATTTGTGTAATTGTAATTTTACTTGATGTACAAAACCTAGACTGCATCGCGGAAAAAAAAAAGACAGGAGAAAGACATAATCAGCAAACCAGGTTTTGATGTATCCTGTCTTCAGATGACTGTACAGGGACTGCAAACACCATGAGCTCCACTGCTTGCAGACAGAAACCATGGCAGGCTTTGACTCCATCTGCAACATCTCCAGCGTCTCTTAGATTATGTAAAATTCCTGTATTCTACTTTCACGCAAAAGAAATTCTTTGTTTGTGGAGAGATGTGCATCCCATGTCCAGACTATTTATGATGGTATAAAATGTTTGACCTTGCAGAGCACCCGTCACCCAGGGGCTGACAGCCCAGGAGGTCACTGAGGGTGGGTTTGCTGTCCCACTGTCAGCTTTACCAGCTTTACCTCCCACCTACAGAGGGCCCAGGCAGGGGCAAGAATATCCCCGTGGATATCACCATCCACTCAGTCACCTGCAGTCCCAGCGTCACAGGGGGATGTGATGGCATATTTCTTACCCATTTCCACAGAGAATTCTGTTTTCCATCTCCTCCTCCAATCTCTTATTTTATGGGTTCAAATTTAATTTGCTCTCTGCCTTCAATGTTTGATGTGCACAGTGTGTGTGTTTGTATCTACATCTAAATATCTCTACATCCATCCCTGAACTTTTCTACCCGACATGTAGTTTAGTAAACACATATTGTGGATTTAGGTAAACTACAATTACAGAACCCTTTTTGTTCTAACATTGACTGCTTTGTCCCCTCTCCTTTGTGTTCCCCTTTCCAAAACGCCTCTGACCACACCGAGGGGTGTCAGGTTAGTTCGTTCCCGAGGGCTGCCTGCGTTCCTGACACCCAGCACCACAGGGCTTTATCCTCGGGAGCAGCAGGCTGATGTTTGAAAGAAGCTGCCAATTAGTATCCAAGACACCAGTTAACAAGAGAGTTTCTCCTAATGGCTTGTATTGATGAATGAATTAATGGAATTCCACGACTTGTTTATGTGTGCAGAGTTCTGGTGTGACCCCCCTGGCAGCACACAGACACCTGGGGCTGTCAGCAGCCCTGGAGGTGGCACAGGTCACCAGCCTGCCCCTCACACACTGTCTAGACAGCTCTGGGCAGAGCCACAGCCCAGGACCTCGGGGCAGCACTGCTGGCTGCAGTCACTCTGGGTATGGCCCAGTGCTGCCATTCAGGAAAGCTGGAAGAACAAAACTCTGGCAGTTTGTGGGATAAACCCGTCCAAAGTGCCAGCATTGAGGGGAACTCACTCTGATTTACCTTGGAAATGACACTAAAGCTTCAGTGGTCAACCCACTTTTTATGCATCCACAAAGATACATACTGAGATGAAGATATTGAGGCAAGCTTGCTCTACCTTTAATTAGGAGACCACTAATATCAAGTGCTCTATTTTATTTCCTATCAAGTAAAGCTCCTACTTTTTAAGGGCACTTGAACTTTTCTAGGAGCACGAGTAGCAGCATTCGATTAGAACATGAAATAAATACTAACAGCATTAACAGCATTATTGCCTCTTAAAGGCAGATTTGATAAGCAGGAAACAGATTTGCACATGCATGCACCACTTTGCATTGGTAGCAGAAGGTACAGATACACAATTGTGTAGGGTCAAGATCTGGGTCTCAGAACAAGTTCCTGCAGTGCTGGAACATCACCCTGGGTGTGCTGGAACATCACCCTGGGTGTGCTGAGAGCTTGTCCTGTCTTCCTAAGCATAGTTTGGTTTGCTCAAATCACTAAAATAGTAACTTTTTCCCAGTTAACTGAATGTACCATCAGAGAGCCAGAGACTCCACTCAGCTCTGGGAACTTTGGAGTGAGACCTCAGAAATTCAGCTGAGATGCACCAGGGGTTTGTAGGCAGGGCCCAGAGATGAGGCACCTTCATTTGATTTTGGCCACAACAACGTGTACAAAACACTAAGACTGAAACAAGTATGAGAGGCACTATGATGCATGTTTTATTGACAGGAGATCATAAATTGTGTGTAAAACCTATCCAAGCTGTCTGCCACCTCCTGTCCTTCTCTTCCCTCCAAAAGAGATAAAACAAGCATAAAACCTTATTGGTTTAAGTCCTTCAGTCACTATTTGGGGACAGTTCCTTGTGAACTCAACAGGCATTTGTTTGATTTATCACAAATTCATGAGGGTGTTGAGCACATGACCAGTCCTGGGAATGAAGTTGACATAGCTTGTCTAACTGTGGACATAAGAGGAACGTGAGACTGTGGATAAATGAGGATCTGCAGTGGCCAAAAAGCAGCAATTACATGTGAATAGCATGGGGGAGAGAAGCAACACAGATCTGGCTATTTTTTTTGAACTCAAGAAGAAAACAGATTTGGCTATTTTATTTGAACTCAAGTATTTGGAGCATGTTAAGGAAGAAATTTTTGTCAATGCAGGTGGTGAGGCCGTGGCACAGGATGCCCAGAGAGGTGGTGGCTGCCCCATCCCTGGAAACATTCAGGGTCAGGCTGGATGGGGCTCTGAGAGACCTGATCTAGTGGAAGTTGTCCCTGCCCATGGCAGGGGAGCTGGACTGGAGGATATTTAAATGTCCATCCCAACCCAAACCACTGCATGTTCCATGATTTTACTGCCTTCCTTAACCAGAAACCAACACGTGCTCGAGGACAGAACACTCCGTGCAATCAGCCCTTCAGCAGAGAGATGGAGGACAGATTTGCATTCAACTAACTGATCAAATGTTAAGAATTTCTTAATTGCCTTAATAGTTTAATTTTATTTGTCTCTAATCTAATTAGTAGAGAGAAGTGTGCGTGGGGGGAGCTGATTGAAGGGGAGGGGAATGCCTTCATGTCTGCAATGTAGAAACCTTCCGCTCCCTCCACGGCCTCGGCGCAGGCAGTGCAGGTGTCAACAGATCCCTGTTTCCTCCTCATTATCCCACTGCTGTGCTGGACTGTCTGCTCTTGGAAACTTCCTTTAAAGGCTTTAATAGCAGCATTCATTTCTGCTGCAGATAAGGTGAGTCCAGCTTTTTATGCGCAGTAATTTAATAGGAACTCAGGTCTAATGTAATAGATCCTTTATGTCTCTGTCAGAGGCTGTTCCCATTGATTGGTGCAATGGCTCACACGAGTCTGTAAATACATTAATCTCTGGAGAGCCTGCGACAACAACGCCATTCACAGCGTGAGCAGTACAGATGGACAAACCCTTACTGCATGAGGGACCGACCGAAAACTCACACTAAATGAAGTCTGAAAAACACTGAAAATCAGGGTTTTCCCTGGATCAGTGAATCCTGCTAGATCTGGACCGGGCCTGCTGAAGCTCCAGAAGCACCAGGCTGACTCAGTTAATGAGTGCCAACACATTTTGAGTTTAATTTACAAGCTCTCTCCCTCTTTCAGGAGCCCAACCTGCAAAGGAATGAACAAAGTGAGAGAGACCCATCCTAGTGCTGAAAGCTGGCCCAGACATCCAAGGACAGAACCTCTCCATGCTGCTCACACAGAGGACATACTGATCTATTTGATGTTTATTCACTTTTTTTCCTGTCTACACCTTCTACAACCCTTCACAGTATGTGAAACCCTGCATGGGACTGACTTCCTGCCAGGTGCTGAACATCCACAGCTCCAGCTGCTCTAAGAGACCAACAAAGTGCCCAGCCCCTCAGCTGAAGGCTCTGCAACTCCCAGCATGGACTTTTTCCTTCTCAACATCTGGCCATCACTGGGAAATGCACATTAACACAAGGAAGGAGATTCATCACTGACTGATCCAAAGGCACTCAATGCAGCCCAGCATCATGTCCTTTTCATTTCAAAGCCAGCCTGTAAGAGAGCTGGGTTAGGAGGCAGAAGGAAAACATCATGGCAGGAATATCGGTGTATTTTGGATGCAAAGCAGAAGCTTATCTGTTTTACTACTGCAGCACCAGAGAAAATCAATTTTGACACAGAACTGCCACTTTACAAGAAAATAACTATACTTTCCAATAACCTAATCTGTGCAAAGCCTACTGAAAATTCCCTAAAGAACCAGTAGTTAAAACCTCCATTAAATCAAAGGGTTTAATATGGGAAGGGAAGAGAGGATGCAGTTTGACTTGGGAATGTAATGGACTCAGTGGGGAAATAAATATGTTGTTTTATGTGTACAGTTACAGAATTTGAGAACACAGCATTCATTTCAAAGGGAATTCTCTTGCTGTGCAACTTATTCCTAAACAGATGTGATTTTTGCTTATTCAAAAACATTTAGGTAACAATTACAGCATAATAAATTATAATTGCCATCATCTTCCAGCTATGCTATGACTTCTATGCAAACACAAAGAAAATGCAATTATATAGAACTGTAAATCCTATTTTCAGGTAGCTTAGAGCACTGACAGAACACTTGTTTATTTTCCCTAGAATGAACAATACTTTAAAATATCTATCCAAAGGAAAAAGCCATATCTGTTAGGAGGCCTGGCAGCCTGATAAGGTCTGTCTGACACAGCTCCTGCTCAGCGAGGGGCCCAACTCTAAGGAAGTTCATTATCTTTTGGAAAGTGATATTTTACTCTTAGGTTTTGTATTAGGAGTCTGCCTAAATTAGTTTCTAAGCTGACATTTTAACTAAGCAAGGCATGACCTGAACACTGAAGGAAGAGAAAGTAACAAGAAACTGAGTGAAAACCAGGATTTTCATGATTGAATATTGCAGGAAATCACACAAGAACAGAACTCTTCATAGAAACATAAATCATTTTACAGCATTTCAGAGAGCTGCAACTTAGGGGCGGAATTCTACAAGAAAACTCAAAAATAATCCCCATGAAGTCTGCAACTCTTTATTAATTAACCTTCATACCTTTGCTAGGTATCACTAAAGTGTTACAGCAGTTGTGTTAGAAATCAATTATAAAACACAATTCAATTATAAATAACCAAACATTTATAACTGATACCTGTTTGAAGCCTGATTCTGAAATACATATATATATAATTTTTTTTTCTATATTTATTTATTAAAGGAGACTTTTCATGAACAGAATGAGGGGCTTTAAAGTCCTCAGTCAGTCCCAACCCACATCTATGTCAGGTGTGACATGGAGAAACACCACAACTTGGAAACTCTTGCTAGAGGAACACAAAGCCAATGCCAGGCTCTAGGGAAGGTCTCCATTGGGCTCTGGCTCTCCCCAGGCTGGTGAGAACTCTCCTGAAGAAGACAGCCTCACACTTGCATCCCAAGGTTTCCAAGGCAATATTTCAGACCAACCCGAATTTCAGGAAGGAATTTTAAGGCTGTGAAAGGGATGCTGTCAAGTTAAGAGCTATTTTATCAGCATCAGTTTTAGATAAAAATGTTGCTTTTCTCCGAGAAAGAGCAGCAGGCCAAGGAGGAAGGAACTACCACCACTGACAAAATCCAGCTGTCCCCCATCAGCACGAAGGTTTCCCTTTCCACCTCATCTTTCATCACTTCTTTTGTTTCCTTTAAAAAAATATTTATCCTTAACAAGATGCCTGGGTTGCATTGAACTGTCTACTGCCTAAAATGAAAATAAAGTTCACACTTCATGTTCAAGGAGAAGAGAGGGAAGATGGTGAAATCAAACAAAAAAGTCTTAAAAAACCACTTATTTTTCTTAAGACCTTGGGAAAGAGTTGAAATTACAGGAGTCAGAGTGAAAGAAAACATTTTATCAACTGGGCCACTGGCACTCCATCTAATGCTTTCAAAAACCAATAGGGCAGAATGACTGTCAGAAATTAATTTAAACAGTTGGTTAATTGTAATCCTTCACAATCGTCAGTAACCACTGCATTTAAAAGGCACGGGATTTAATGGCCTGCTCCATCTCAGAGCTACAGCAGAGGAATCCATTTTCAGGGCTGGGGAAGATTTGCAGAGTCTTGAACAAGTGGGTAAAAGCACATTAACTGACCTGGACACTAAATAAATCCTGGAGAAACAGGGTTCCTCTGGAACTCCTGGAATTTCATCAACACCCAGGAGCAGCAGGCACAGCTGTAACACCAACAGCACATCCCAGTTGTGTCCTGACTCTGGGGCACACGTGGGTATGATGCCTAAAGAGGCCAACCTAGAAACAGAGACTGGACAGGAGGAAGGGAATAAAGGTGGATATTTATTTGAAAGGCCTTCAGAGGCACACCCTGGGCAGGCCAAAGGCTACACCCAAGATGGACCCCGAGTCACGAGTTCTTCACACTTTTATAGCTTTGGGCCATTTGCATCTCAACCCAATTTCACCAGTTAAACTTTAGCTAATGATGGAATTTCCCCTCAGCTTGCCCCCCTTCTCAAGATGCTGGGTTACACATTTTGGGCCTAGGCCGGGCTGGGTGTCCTTGGAGAGCAGCCTGGAGAGGCTTTGTTCTGTCTGTCTCAGCATGAGAGAGCAGCAGCTCCCAGGCTGCAGGACACTGCAGAGTTACACACTGGGAATGCAGAATTGGAAAAATATAAAAGCTAAAACGTAAGGCATCAGGTACAGGTCCCCAGAAGTGGCACGGAATGGGACAGAGCAAGGGCAGAGCCAGGTGCTGCCACTCCCTGGTCAGGTGGCTGCTCCAGACTCCTTCAGCATTCCCTCTTCAGCCACATTCATAGTTTAGTCATGGCAGGTGGCAGAAATGTTTGTACTGGTAACTACAGGAAAGAGTTTTTCTGCAAATTTACACATTTAAAGAATTGCAGGATGCATTTTTGATTTGTTCTTCTGATAAAAGTTAGCAATCACATCAGGAATTGGAGCAATATCAGGAGACCTTATCTCAAACCACAGTAATATTCTCTGACCTGGAAGCACCAGGAAGTTTTTCCTTTAGTCTAAGACGTGGCTCTGGTGTTGGAGTTTAATGCTGCTCTGCGTTTGGAGTTGTCTCACAACCTCCTCCCTTTTAATGTCCCTCATTTTCTTCGTCTGCTCCACTTTCTGACGTGTCAGCATCCTGCCTCAGATCTCCAGGAGATTGAGAGGTGTGCCCTGTGGGTTACACTCTCCCTAAATCATCCATGATCTATTCCGCTTGGCTTAAACGACTGAGTCTCATTTGCACAATTGCCCTATTAATTTACTCACCATTGATTTACATGACTTTTGCTGGAAATCCTCCACCAGACCTCTATTTTACATGCTCTCTCAAAAGCTCCCTTCCAGCTTTTTTCTCCCCCATCATGTTCCTTGTCTCATTTCTCTTCCATTTGCCGTCATTCATCTGTCTCTTATCTTCTTCCTCCCTCTCCCTCCCACTGTTCTGTCTTCCTTCTGTTTCTTCTCTGTTCTCCTCCATTTCCCCCCTCCCTGCAAGTCTCCCTCCTGGCTCCACAGCAGCTAATAAATCTACCAGGAAAGCCTAGGAGCCCCAGAAGATACAGGTGTAAAGGCAAAGGAGCATAAATAAATCAAGATTCCTAGTGAAGAAGAGCAACAGCTGTGACTTCTTGTGGCGAGTACAAAGACTGATGGGTGACCATCATTATCTATCTTGCAGCACTTTACCACGTCCTTGCATCTTTTTGTCTTCCTGAGAGGAGCTCAGTCTCTCAGTTCAGATTTTATGGCTGCTTTCACCCTCTCAGTAGATCACATGCCCCTGGACTGGTGCCCTGATTGCCAGTTTGACTATGAAAACCAAACCTTTCCATCTGAACAGACAACAAACTGCTGGGCTTTGATAACAGGCATAAAAAGTGCACCTATACATTATAAACCAGACAAATGTAACCATAGAACAGAGGCTTTTTTCCAACTCTCATGACTCTGTGCCCTGTGTGAAAACCAATAAATAAATGCAGTTGTTTCTAAGCTAAAAGTCTCAATCAATATCTTTTATTCAAATCTTTAAAAGAAAAAAAGGGCTGCAGAGGGTTAGACTAAGAGGGCTACAAAGATTTACATATTCATACTGGGTAAATAAATAACCCAACCTTAATGCCACACTCTGCAGGGCAAAGACACCAAGGAGAGAGAAAACCTTAAGAGGGAGAGGTTTAAATAGCAGCAGACCCCACAGAGCAGTCAGTGTACACGACATAAAGGAGCTGCTCAGCCTGGGAGTCAGGGACAGCTGAACAAAGCCTCAAAATGTCCTCAGAACACCCGGCTGTGTCCTTCCAGCAAAGCCTCTGAGCACAGCACAGACCTGTGCAGTCAGAGGTTGTCACTGGTGAAGGAACACCTGATGTGGACCTGAGAGAGCCCCCAAGCAAGAGCACATGAGAACAAGAAGCCTGGTTTGACACTTGGCAGAGACACAGCCCTCCCTGTGAGTGCACTGAGTATATTTGCAATAAATGCAAACCAACCACGGTTACCACTCAGTCACGTTGTTTGCTTGAATGAAAAAAAATCCTCTTCCATATGTAAAAAAGACTTAAAGACCAAGTTGGGAACATTCTCCACCTCCTAAACCCAAATTAACAGCTGGGCTGTGCAGCTCTGAGCTGGACAAGGCCACAAACTCTCAGCACTTGGTTATTATCTGAAAAATAGCATGGAACTCCAAAGTAATGACAGACTTCTAGAGATAATATGCTGCAATAATACAGTATGTGAAGTTACTCATTTTATTCTCAACCTAATTTCCATGTAGTTTGCAATTTTAGGATTTAATAATGTAGTTGAGAAAATACAAATTGCTTGTATTACCCACATATTTACATTGAACTGTACATAGCATGTAATTACAGAGTCAATGGTTACTAGGGAATTACAGAGTTTCTGCACAGTTCTTTGTGTCCTCCTCAGGAAAGTGCCAAAAGAATCTTTCTGTGTGGTGAAGCACAACCTACAGTGATGTGGAAAAACCCAAAAACATGAGGCTCCTCTCTTAAGATCCTGTCTGGACTGCATGAGGGAAACATAAGCAAAACTCTCCATGCAGAAGCAACTTTCCTTGGTCCCCAAAGTCCTGCAAAAGAGCACTCTGCAGTTCCTGATTAATGTTCCAGACCTCCACTGAAAGGGATTTTCTACTGCTGTACCTGAGCTCCTGTCCAAGAAAAGTGATTTTGATTGACTTGTCCTGACCTGAGCTCTTCTGGAGAAATTAAGGTGGCAGCTTGCCAGTTCCCTTGGAAGGACAGTGCTTGTTTTTCGTTTTCTTCACCACTTTTAAAAACACACAGACAAGACTTACATATGGTTGGCTCATCTCCGGTGTCTGAAGGTCTGAAGTTTGAAGGTTAGAGCTAATCTTAGCTATGGCATTTTGTGCTGAAGTCAGAACACAAGTAGTTTACAAGAAAATCAGCTTTAACAAGGATCACAGAAACAGAACGGGAAGAAAAGTATTATTTGTATAAAATAAATGGAATGATGATCACTAAGAACTGTAAAATCCAAAAGACAATACGCTGAATAGAGACAGCACTGCCAAAGCAGTGAAGATCAGAGAGGTCTAGAAGACAAGAAACCAAGTGATTATTTCTGATTTTACCCTAATTGTCAGTATGACCTTGGGTTAAGTAATTTGTAGCTCACTGGTGTTAGAGATTTGAAGGAGGTGCTTGGGGTGGTCTGGGCCGTGGTGTGCCAGAGAACCTCAGGGCAATGCCAGCTGTTGGAAAAGGTTTCCTCCACACTAACATCCAACCTTACAAAATTTCACCAGTTCATTTGGCTGCCCAAATTAACAGGTTTGCGGACTCCTTCTTGGGGCCTGAGATTATAACGGGATGCTGAGAACCATCAGAGTTGCTGGGGATCCTGGATTTCCATTTCCCCAGGAACAGAATGTTCTGTGTGCGGGTCATCCTGAAATCCCCCTCAACGACAGCGCTCAGGTAACAAAGAATGAACTCCATCACTGCAGCTCAGCTGCTGGCACAGCCCTGGGGCTGAGGGAGGCATGCAGGGAAGCACATTTCCAGCTGGCTGCAGTCTGAAACCTCGGTCAGAGTCAGCCCCTCCTTGCCAAACTTCTTGCAATTCCTCACTTAGCTGGGAGAGCAGCACCTGCACCGATGTGATAAATAGAACATGTTCTGGGACAAGGTGGAGCCTCTTCCTGCCCAAACTCCAAACTGATCCTGGTGAACACTGTGCCAGCTCTCCAGCCAATTATAAAGCAGCCATTAGTGTTGAGAAATAAGCATCCTTTCTACTTTTTAAGGGCAAGGACCACCCACCTGTGCCTGAAATCTCTGTACATTGGAACATATGTTATATGAACTATAAATGTCATGCATTGTTCATCTGTGAGACACGATTTCCCAGCAGCTCTGAGGTAAAAAGAGAGCTGGGGTAGAAAAAAACCCTCTGCCGGACTTGAAAAGAGCAGGAAAATGAATTTAAGTTTCTCCTTTTAATATTCAACTTACTTGACTGAGTGACTTGGTTGTTACCTGCAGAGATTATTTTTCATCTTTGGGGTTTTTATATTTATATTTTTTTGTATTTTTACATATATAACACCTGAACCAGTAGGATTCCCATTTCAGTTTCATCTTTTTGGCACTGTATGTGCAAACAATGGATGATTTTTGTTAAAAAGATCCTTATTGTGTAAAGCAGTTTGAGGTGCACGCAGCCCTCCTGGGTCTTCCACACAGATGGATTTTACCTGCAGAATATTTTAAGTTAAACAAATTTCAAATGCACCAAAATAAATGGAAATCAACACAAACTGCAGCCTTTTGTTAAAGTTACTACACACTTCTTACAAGACCCCCTTTTTCAATTGATTATAGCTTTGCCCAACTTCAAACCATTTGGGCTGGAATTTTCTGTGCCAGGTGTCTGCCTCAGGCAGAGGAGAATGTGATCATGTAATTAAAGGCTGTTTCATAGTGCCTACACAGAAGGGGGCAAATTAAGGTTGAAGAGGCAACCTTAATTCTCAATTTCTTAACTTTCACAGGCTTGACTTTGCAACCCTAATAATGTTCTTTTAATGTAGCTTTTCGTCTGCAATATTAACCCAGTGCTACATTAATTTATAGACACATCCCACCGAGGATGGATGTTGGAGTGGACTGACTCCAGGATACACCCCTTCCACCCCCAGGTCATGGGTTTAAACACAGCCAGGGGCTGAGGGGTGGGGAGTTATTACCCCTGGGCAGCTGTTGGGGGTTAAATGGTGTGAACTGGTGATGTGAGACCTTGCACTGGGACCGTGATTCCAGTGGAGGGTCCGACTGCCCCTGCACTGCCTCACACTTGGGCGGCTATAGCCACAGTTTTCCCACAAAATGTGGTTCCAGGGGACTCCTCTGTTGATAAGGGAGTGTTCCCTCACTCCAGGAATACCCTGGATGGGTGGCTGACATCCTGCACTCCAGGAATATAAGAGGAATGATGCTGATGTGGTGGGGCTGTTCACATACACAATACCAGGCCCTTCAGTGCAGTGAGGATGGGAAAAGCCAGCAGTGCCACAATCTGAGCAATGGCTGCGCTTCCATTAAAGGAAGAACATCCTGGAAATTTGCTCAGTGACACTTTTAGGAAAAATGAGTATGGACAACATATGAAAATTTAATTTAGCCCGTCTGGTGCTGAGAAACATGAAGCACTTGTGTAACTACCAAGTGGGATTCTGCAAAAACAAGGACAGTTGTGCCTGAAGGAGGAAAGCTGAAGTGCTGCCTCTACCTCCAGAGGCTGTGCTGGAGGGCAGAGCTTTAGAACACAGAGCCCTTGTAGGAGACATTCACTGAAGGAGCTACTGTGGAGCTTCCCCCAAAGCAAACCTCACAAACTACACAGCCCCCGCTGCCCTCCAGTAAAGGAAATTTTGACACTGAAACAACTTAATCAGAGAATCACAGAATAATTTAGGTTGGAAAAGAGCTTTAAGATCATCGAGTCAACCCTAAACCCAACACTGCCAAGTGCCACCAAGTCATGTCCCAAACTGCAGGAAGCAGTGTCTGACACCCTGGTGCTGTAGCAGCAGCTCCCTTTGGGAGCAGAGAGTTGTTCCCCAGCCGTTCTCAGTGAGGGCAGCAGGTCACAGAGGAACCATCAGAGACAAGAGAGATGAAGGATCAGGAAGAGGGTAAATGTCTTTTCTGCAGAGCAAGGGACAATCTCAGCCTTAGTTCTACCTCCCGAGTCCCGGTAATTCAAGGCAAGAAAACACACAGAGAAACAGTGTTCTTCAAAACTCCCTTTATGACATTCCATCCTCCCCAGTCACAAACCCTCCAAGCCTCCAAGCCTCAACCCACTGGCTGCCAACCCTCAAGACCTAAAAACATCACTGTGTCCCTCAGTGCTGACACTGGTACCCAGCTAACCCAGGCAGCAGAGCCAAAAAGCTTCTTTTCATCCCAACATGAGTTTTAAAAATATTATAAATTACTTAGCTTTGTTTTGCTTCCCATTTACTGCATTCATGTTCCTTTTGAGAGGGCCACATTAACGAATAGTGTGCCCTGATACCAACATGGCTTCAATCCCATCACTTTCTGTATGCAGCACTCATATGCCTCCCTTACTACAGTACATAAATGATATAAACTTCTCATCAATAACATAAAAAATTCATACTCTGTCTACAATGCAGCTGCTATCACAGGTTTATGTCAACAATCGTCCTGATTTTTAATAGCATAAATGTTTAAAGAGGCAGCAATTCCTGTAAAGTATCTGCAGGGATATTTAGAGCCGACATATGCCAAAACAATCCTGTTCGCATACAGGAGACATTGTTGCTCAGCAGGAAGACAATGTTTATCCTCACAAATGTTTACTCTGCTTCAGTCATTAAAATGCTCCAAATGGCTGGCAGGGACCCCCCAAACCTCCTGGTCACCCCTCTGAGCAGGGAGCACCAGCTCCTGCCCGTGACAGCTGAGCCCTCCTGCACTGCACACCTCTTGCCTGCCTCCAAAATCATCTCTTTGCTATAAACATACAGAGACAGGATGATTTCCAAATGTTTTTATGCTTCATAATTCTGATGCACAGCCTGTCCTTTCATTTTCTTTTTATCATTAAAAAACCCCTCAGCTTAGCTTTCTGAGGGGTTCCTACCTCAACAAAACAATGCAAACCCTTTCTTTTAATTTCTTCTACTTGCTGCCAATTGTATAGGACTTTAAGCTATTTAAAAAAAAAAAAAAAAGCTTTGCATA
Source organism: Pachycephala philippinensis (assembly GCA_013397055.1). Lineage (NCBI taxonomy): Eukaryota > Metazoa > Chordata > Aves > Passeriformes > Pachycephala > Pachycephala philippinensis. Next base: position 241,177 of record VWZT01015827.1, read on the forward strand.
CATGCAGCATAAAATATTTATTTTTAATCTAAGCAGGATTTCTTTACCTGCTGTGCAGCCACAGCTTCTGTTTAAGGCTTGCTTTATCATCTGCGTGTCAAGCTGAAAGCATTCCTCTCCTGATCCTTCATTCTGGCTGTAAAGAGCCTCCTACCAGAGCCCAGCTGACACACGACTTGCAACTCCTGCTTCAAATTTTCCTTCTGCCTTTTCCCCTCTCACCCGAAAACCCACAACCTGGAAGTTCCTCACTTGAACAGATGGTTTATAGAAATCTGGGACATGCTCGTGTGATTGAAAATAGGACTCCTTTAAGCAACATCTCGTGTAACAATTACGTGAACAGTTGGTCAGGACAGTGACCCAGAAACTGGCCCGGCTCTGCTCCCCTGAGCCCCAGGAGAGCATTCCCAGTCCTTTCTGAGTGCCTGACCTTGGGCAGCCACAGCTCCTTCTGGGACAGCGCATCCCCACTGCTTTCTGCACAGAGCCACTAGTGCAGCAGGCCAAGGCACCGGTGAAAGTGCATCTTTAAGGTCAAAATTTAAAGTATTAATGATATAAACCCAACCCTATGCTTCCCATTTGTTCACGATGTGAAGAGGACCAAATTCTCCCAGACTTTTTCACAACCAAAGCACTGCATTTCAGAAGGTGCTGATGCCTAAAGAGGCCAACCTAGAAACAGAGACTGGACAGGAGGAAGGGAATAAAGGTGGATATTTATTTGAAAGGCCTTCAGAGGCACACCCTGGGCAGGCCAAAGGCTGCACCCAAGATGGACCCCGAGTCACGAGTTCTTCACACTTTTATAGCTTTGGTCCATTTGCACATCAACCCAATTTCACCAATTCAACTTGAGCTAATGATGGAATTTGCCCTCAGCTTGCCCCCCTTCTCAAGATGCTGGGTTACACATTTTGGGCCTAGGCCGGGCTGGGTGTCCTTGGAGAGCAGCCTGGAGAGGCTTTGTTCTGTCTGTCTCAGCATGAGAGAGCAGCAGCTCCCAGGCTGCAGGACACTGCAGAGTTACACACTGGGGATGCAGAATTTGAAACATATAAAAGTTAAAACGTCAGGCATCAGTGCAAAATCACACAGTCCCACCTGCTTGTGTCCAGGTTGGATCCAGACCCTACTGCTGTTGTTCAGAAGAAGGGAAGCAGCAATCTGACTAGTGCTGAATATTCCCAGCTCCACCCGAGGACAACAAAGCAGCACATTCCCATGGTCAACAAAAAAACTACTTCCAAGTCAGGTTTCAACTGGTATGTAGGAAGAAATTTTGGGTTAGAATTAATAAATTTCCTGTCCCAAGGCAGAAGCAATGTCAGAAAAGAGGATTATGGAAGATGTGCCAGCAGAGTGCACTGTTCCTGAACTGTGTTTTGGGAGTGTTTCCCATCTTGGTACATGTGGACACAGCAGGAGGAAGGTGTCTGATGAGCAGGACACAGGAACCAGGCTGGGTGAACTTGGTGCTGACTCTGAGGGGTCATGTGGGGGAAGTACAGGAAGGGGAGATGACTCTGGTGAAGAAATTTCCAGAAGGGGAGAGCTGTGTGTCCCTAAGCATGGGAATTACAGGACTGGACAGCTCTGAAGAATGGGTGCACAGCTGGATGTGGATGGGAAAAGTGGGGTTGTGGCTTAAGGCTTCTTCAGGAGCTGAGAAGGTGTTTGAAAGAAGCTCGGTGGAGGCTTTAGGTGCAGTGGATGGCTGAGACTGTGATCAGCAGAGAAATGTCCCTTACAAGAGTTCCTGGGGCCAGTCTGCACTGCCCCCCACCAACTGCATCACACAAGGGCTGCTCATGGGGGGCTTGTTCAGGTGCAGGGCTGGGGGACCAATAACCCAGATTTTCCGCTCCCCAGAGCAGATCTCAAGACTGTGCCAAAAACCACTGAGAGAACTCTGAAGATTTCCTTTGCTTTGAACAGGTGCAATGAGATGGTCTTTATTTAGTACTGAAACTGCAGATCCATTATATCAAAGGTAAATATCAAGCAGAGTCAACATCTCCATTAACAGAACCCAAGCTGCCTCAGTAGCCACCAAACACCGACATCTCACAACTATTTCAAAACACTTCAAGACCTTAAAAACCAGGGACTTAGAAAAAACATGGCACTGTTTTAACAAGCTAAATTTCCTGTCACACAGAGGCTTGATTCCTGTCAGTGCAACACTCATTTTAGTCTGATTAAGTTGCTGTGATGAACTTCAGAGTTTAGACTGCCCTTGAGCCTCACATCTATCTGATCTTTAATTCTACTACCCGCTCATTTCTTGCTAAGCACACAATTCTGAGTCCCACTGGAACAGCCTCGTTCAGGCTCTGCATCAATATGTTCAGTGCTGAATTCATTTCTGCAGGGAGCCCAGTAAATCTGAACTTTCCAAAATCATTTGGCCCCCATTACTAGTAAGCACTGCTCTTAAATAGGTTGTAACTCCAGCTAATAGGCTCCATAATCATAGCTGAATTGAACAAAAGGGTCCAGTATGGGCTGTCATCAGTCATTTTTATTCCCCATCAAATGCACTGCATAGAAGGGAACTTTTTTATACTTCTGGATGCTGAAACTAAGAAACTCATTTCACCTGAATAGAGGGGTTTTTTCCTTAATAAAAAAAAAAATAAGATGAAAGCTTCCAAGGGTATCCAGAAGTCCAGCACTGATGGATGAGCTGGAACTGGTAACCTTTTCACCTTGCAAAATGGCATCTATCCAGAATATAAGGAGACAGGAAAAACATTAAGATGCAAAGCCCACATAATGAAAAATTCCAGTGCTGAGAGATACATCTTCTGCTACTCAAAGAGAAGTAACTGAGTGTAACTAAACCTAAGGTAAAGGAGTTAGCAGTAGCAGCGCTTACATCTTGATCACATTTCCATGAAGACAAGCTTTGTGATATTGTTTCATCTAGTGCAAAAAAAATAGAAGCCACCTTCTAAATCTTATCACCGAAATTGATAGTGTTTACTTAAAGCTTATTCCAGCTTTGCTGACTTCAACAGATATTGAAGTCTCCAATAAATCTATTTCAACATTTTTTACAACTCTCTTCTTTCTCAACATACACTCTGGCCTCCCTGATCTATATCAGTGGACAGAAGACCAGATTTTTGTTTATGAATATCTAGAAGTTTCATTGCTGTCTGCTGCAAAGCCTGGTATAAAAATGAATAGCAAGTAAATAAAGCAGAAAAGGAACTTGATTTATCCTACTCTCTCCTGCGAGGCAGCAGAGCCAGTCCTTGCTGGCACCATATTTTTTACACACAAGGCAACCTGCTACAAAGGCAATGCAGGAGAGCTCCTGCTGGGCACGGGCAGCTGGTCCTGCACTGCTGGCACTGCTGGCACTGCAGCTTCTCCCACTGCTCCTGTCCACTTCAACTTGGACCCTGCATAATTCCCTTGGGGGCCAAACAGAATGGAATGGTCCCAGCTAATGGCAGCTACTGCAGCCACAGCTTCATTTTGTACTCCCAGCAGCTCCCCTTGGTGATGCCTTACATTTTAGCTTTTATATGTTTCAAACCCTGCATTCCCAGTGTGTAACTCTGCAGTGTCCTGCAGCCTGGGAGCTGCTGCTCTCTCATGCTGAGACAGACAGAACAAAGCCTCTCCAGGCTGCTCTCCAAGGACACCCAGCCCGGCCTAGGCCCAAAATGTGTAACCCAGCATCTTGAGAAGGGGGGCAAGCTGAGGGGAAATTCCATCATTAGCTGAAGTTTAATTGGTGAAATTGGGTTGAGATGCAAATGGACCAAAGCTATAAAAGTGTGAAGAACTCGTGACTCGGGGTCCATCTTGGGTGCAGCCTTTGGCCTGCCCAGGGTGTGCCTCTGAAGGCCTTTCAAATAAATATCCACCTTTATTCCCTTCCTCCTGTCTGGTCTCTGTTTCTAGGTTGGCCTCTTTAGGCATCACTGGCACCTGGGCAGAGTGTGGGTTCATAAACACGACACATCCAGGCTGCCGGGGCACACACTGCTCTACCCCAGAACTGCCTCTTGGGGGGCAGCTGGCAGCAATCACCTGGAGAAACAGGAAATAGGGCACCTGTGGATGTGGGAACTGGTGAATCACAGCTTGGAGCACTGGGCTTGCAAAAGAACAAACAGGAGCGATAAGTGAGGATGTGCATGCAAATACTTCATTCCAAAAAATGAAAGATTAATTTTTAAAAAAAGAGTTGACAAATTTTAAGGCTTTAATCAGGTGAGACAGTATAGAGGAACAAGGTCATATCCTTACAACTGATTTTAAATATGCAAACAAAATTCTAAGAAGTCAAATTCACTAGTTCTACTAAATGACTAAAATAGTGATGAGTTTCTCAGCAACAAAACCCCCACAAACACAAAAGTGCCTGATACTGGTTACATGGTTCACTGGCTTAACCAGAATTATAATTCCACAGAAATCAGAATAGCTGCAACTGATACAAAGGGATAAAAGACATGAAAGAACCTGGGTGAGGTCTGCTCAGCAATGGAAAACTGCCTCAGGTGCGATATATGGGAAGACTGATAGAGATTTTTAAATCAAAGCAGCACAATGGAAAAAAATCTCCACTGATTCTCTTCAGCTGTCCAGATGGGCCCTAACTTTTTCCCCCCATATATACGCATGAAAATAAGAGGAAGATTTGGAAACCTGTGCACTCTGCCATCCCTCTTCCTACCCACCACGTGCCCCAGAACAAAGCCCGCTCTTCTCCATTTGACAGCACCTTGTGGAAAGACCTTTCTCCTTTCTCTCCTAAGACATTCCTCTAGGTTGAAAAATGCCGTGTTTCTAATCTTGCTTCCCAGGAGCTTCTCTCCAGGGTGCAGAGCCCATGTGTGAGGGCGAGCAGAGGAGGTGCCCCTGCTGCTGTTTGGCACGTGGCTCTGGAAGCAGGAACTGCCCGGGGCAGAAGGGCCAGGCCAGCCCAAACCCCAGCTGGGACTGGTCCATGGCCAGGCCACATCCAGTGCGGATGGAGCAGCAGCTCCCTGCACGTGGGGCAGCAATGCCAGGGACACTGGGCATCAGCCAGGGTGACACAGGCACTGGGCACAGCACTCAGCAGCACAGGCCTTTGGGGAGACACCATGGATGCTCTGGCAAATACTAAAATATTAGAGAACTTACTACTTCTTTAAAGCTGCAATAAAGGACAGACAGAAAGGTACACTGATACAATTCAAGTCAATAATTTTTAAACAATATGTGATGGATTTGCAGTATGCCAATGCATAAAAGACAGGCTCATTTTCTACAAACGCCCACAAAGAGAAATGATAGAGCTCAGCACTATAGCATGGCATATTCCATTAGGAATTAAATCTCTTCTCTCTGATGGTCCCATCCACATGCTCATTGGACAGCCTCCTGCTTTCATCTACGTTATTGTTATTAATTTATGAATGGGACTGGAATTACAGAAGATGAGTCTAAGGTGAGGCTGCATTATAATAATAAATGAAAGAATGACTCCTGTTTACTTTCAAAATATTTCATAGCTAAAATGCTTACTGCATTTTTAACTGTGACATACTTCCTTTAGCTGGTTTCGGTTTTGAAGTAATGATATAAAATTCATTTCATCTCTTTTTCAAGCCTGAGTCTTTCATACATAACATCAGGCATGTCATATCTGAGGAATTATTAAAATAAGACGGAGCCTGCTGTATCTGAGCAGAAAAGCTTCTTTGAGCTGGCGTCCTCAGGAGAGAAGCAAGCTCAATCTCATTAGTTGGTGCTGAGAAGGCGTCCTAGTCACTAGGTTCAAGGTGATGAAAGATTAGGGCGTTTGGCCTCGGCTCATTCTGTATGCAGCTCACATCATTCCCTGCCCGTGAACACGAAATTACATTGAACCTGGGGAGTCTAACTCCATTAATTTTAAATGGAAGATTAATTTAACAATATGCGGCAGATATTTGTTACAAACCTATCATGTAAAAGTGACGGTTAGCAATAAATTGTGGTGACTCACACTGGCCGGTGGCCCTGGCTCAAATAAATCAGAAGGCATTTACACATAATTGCTGTTTTTAAAGACAGGGATATGGGAGATATGTTTCTTTGATGAAAGATTGGGTAACTCCATTCAAGGAAACAGCAGCCCATGTTAAAGCTACAGCGTCTCTTTTGAGGGAGATGCTGTTCCAGGCCCTGCAGGACTGGGATGCAGTTATTGTCTGTCTTGGCCTTAACCTGGGCCTGTTTTTTTCTTAGACAAATCATTTTCATTGATTTTCAAGAATTGTCTGTGATAACAATACAGAAGTATTTTACATGAGCTGAGATATAGCTTAGGAACGTGCACCACTGTACACAGCACACACTGGCTGTCACCTGGGACTGTGCAGAAAATGCTTAAACAAAGGTTAACTGTGGTCCAATTTTTTTCTGCCAACTTTTTGATTCCTGCACAACGTACAGAATTAACAGGTGGCCCTTCTCCTGCCACTGCTCCTTTTCTTCTTTCATTGACTGTACAAATGTATGGTGGGTATGAAATGTCATCATTGAATATCCTTTCCAGAGCAGGAGACTCATCACCTCCAAATGAGAATAAGCAACACAGGGGAGAAAACTGGAAGGATGCAGATTTTTTTTTTATTTTTTAGTCAAGTGTAGATAACTACCTTGCTTTTCAGACACTCTGATGATATCCATTGTTAGAACAGGGCCTGTCTACAAGGGAAACAAAAATACCTTGAAAGCTAATGCAAGAGAGCAGGATTGGCTCCCTCAGGAAGCAGAATTACCCCATACCTCTTTCCTTCCAGTCCAAGAAAAAGGGAAAAAAACAACCCTAAATTCCACCCCTAACTATTTGTGATCTGTGATTCTTACATAACTTCTGTAAGTTCTGCAGCAACAAACACTGGGTGGGACTGCATGTGGGCATGCTTATTTATTTAAAGCAGAAAGCAGAGTGCCCTTAGTTTTCTTTCTGAACTTGAGAGAACAAACCAGAGCTGATACCCAGGGATGGCAGTGGCTGTGCTTCACACACTGCTGGGAGGAGCTGGGACACGCTGCAGGGAAGGGCATCACCTGCACTGGAAACAAATCATTATATACATGAGCAGCTTCTGTAGTCGGTAGCAGTCAGAGATACAACAACCTGGCTGAACAGAGCAGGAGCCTCTGCATGAAGTGCCCAGGGATGGAAATGCTGGGATGGCTCAGACTGGGTGTGCTCAGAGACTGGGACATGTCAGCAGTCACCACCCCTCCAGACCAGGTACGAATGACAGAAGGGGTGAAAGGGTGGCAGGATGGTGTTCACTGTGTCAGATATCTCACCGTGATTCACAAGTTAAAAAAGCAGTCACAGCCAGAGAGGAGCTGCAGTGGAACTGAGAATTCCCAGCCTAGCTGCCAGAGCAGGCAAAGGGAATCCATCCATTCATCCATTCACCCTCTTCTCAGCCTCGAGTCTTTAACAAATGCCCCGTCCTCCAAAAGCATCCAAAACAATCACTGATATTGTCCTTTGGGAAGGCAGGAAAGAGGTGCAGCCTTACAGGTCCAGTGCAGTTCAGTGGGGCCAGTACAGATCCACGTCTGTGTGGGAAGCACAGGGTGAGGTTTCCATCCCTGGCTCTCAGCTTGCCTAACCAGACAGAAATCAAACTCCATGCTGGGTTTATGACCATTTGTGGTTTGCAATTTGAGGCCGTTAGATGTCTTTGGAACCATTTAATCTAAAGTATGTAAAAATTCCGATTTGTAGCAGTATGGTCCCCCAACATATTCACAGATGCCCTCCCCATGTAACACCACACACTGCCCTGCCAGACCTTATCCCCACCAAGCTTTACAAACTCACAGAAAATGGAATTATCTTCATACACAAATAAACTATGGGTTTGTGCTGTGTGATTTAAAGAGAAGGATAACAAGAGATAAAATACTGTGCACTTGCTTTTCTGTACAGCCACACCAAAACTCTTGCGCAAACCAGACAACATTAGAATATGGTTTCTCAGACCCTCTTTTCCTCACAGCAAGACAGGAGACTGTTCTAAATTGGCCACCAATAATCCTTTCCATATGGTGGAAAAGAGAAATGCAACCTTCCAACAGACCCTCGTGGGAGGCAGTGGCATTACAAATCTGCAAGGTGACTGAGCTGTGGGGATCGTGCTTTGTTTCCAGCTCTGCTGCTGGGTGCTGGGACTGTGGGCAAGGCATTTCAGTGCTTATAAATTGCTGTGAGATCTTCAGATTGAAAGGGCTGCTGAAAATGCAAACGTGGACTGGCAGTTTTACTGCCCAGCCTGACCTGTCAGTGAGGAGAGTTCACTCTGCCTCAGCTGGTCTGTGGTTCACTGGTGTCTACACCAACTGTGTGCCACAGGATAGAGCTTCCGAGAGCAAAGAATGCTCAGGTAAATAAACAGCTCTTCACACAGGCCAAAATAAGTGAATTGAAAAAAAATTACTGTTGATATTCAAACAAATAAGAGTGATGCAGAATAACTACACAGAAAAAGAGCACCGTTGCTTTAAATTCGGTGCCAACATCCAGGTTGCCAGCAATTGATGCCACTAACTCATTTTTGCACTTTAATGTTAAATTTCTTATGGGACCACATCACCTAATTAGAGGAATTGATAACTGCACTGTTCCATAATGAGGCCAATACATTTCAAAGTCATTAAAGATAACCAAGGCAATAAGTCTGTGTTTAAGCGGCACTTCCTTAGATTTCACAGCCTACATGTCGCTAGCATAGGAAAAAGCAATCCCTGCCTAGTCAACTGTAAATGCTGGGTTATTGGAATCTTTAAAACAGGCAGCAAGGAGAAAATTACATGGCCAAATCTCCTTTTTCCAGTTAATGAAGAATTAAGACTCCCATTTACCATATTAGAAGGTTCATCAGAGGTCTCTCCTCTCCATAGCTTGTGTTTGACAGCAGTGTCAATTTATCTGAGTCAGAACGCAGAAGTGCATGACAGTGCGTCATTCATAACTGTCACATCTACTTATCTCTCTCATTGTCACACTGCTAACGAAATTCAGGCCATGCTTCCCCCATCATGGCCTCTTAAAGGGAAAAGGATCCCCTTACCCACCGCAGCAAAGTGACCGAACCACAGCTCTAAAAGCAGTGTGGTAACAAACAGCCACACAGCTTTGGGAGGGGTGGATCACAGAACCTTGGACAGCCAGGGAGGGGAAAACAGCATTTCCCAGAGGCAGGCTTCCAGCAGGTCTGTCGCTGGCTTCAGAAGTAAGAGACATTAATTCTCAGTGATAATTACCAGAGGGATGGATTTATTTTATATTCTACCTTGTGTCTGTAAGATTTGTTCGGGTACATGTGGCATCCAAGTAAGAAAAGCAGAGTGACTTTATTGAAAGTCAATAGTCAAACTTCTGTTGGCTTCAAAAGCACAGGAAGGATTTTTAGAAATGCCACAGATGAAGAATTCCATAAAATTAACACTAAAATTAGAGCATTTGTTACCTTGGCTGAGGGAGAATGTAAGAGGTCTATCAAAACACTCACAAAAAATCTTCTGCCGTAAGAACTTGGACATGGTAAAAAAGGCCAGAAAGTATTTTTTACAAATCCAAGCATCATCCCATTAAAGTAAAAATACACAACTGAAAAGGTAAGTTAATATGTAAAGAAGACACAAACACATCTGAGGAAACAAATGGAACAAAACAGCTCAAAAAGGAAGGGCCATGACTGGAAAGTATAACTGTTGTAAACCTACACTCCTGTACTGTAACGCAAGACACAGTCACGTCCTAAGAAAGAAACTTCCAGAATTGTGTTGTCCTCTCCCCTATGAGAAACATGCATCTTCCTTCTAATCCCAGTTACTCACATCACCCAGCACAGGGAGAGACCCAGCAGAGCAATTCTTGTCTTTAAAATCTGTTTCTCTTAATGCATCTCTCCAGAACATTTGAGATAAAAGGTTCTGATAAATTCAGTGTAACTCCCTGGCCCCTTCTAACCTCCTCCTCCTGCACGGTGATGAGCTGTAAACCACACCCCAGTAGTGTGGTTCCCCACCCTCACCTGGGGAACTAAACAGCCTTCCCAGTGCTTCCCTGTGGGTCTCTCAGAGCCCTCTGCAGCCCAGAGGACAAAGAGGCTCAAGAGCCTTTCTTCTAAATCAGACTGGAAAGCACAACCCTTCTATTCAATGCCACTTTTATAGGAAAGGACCTCTCAGCTTCTGTCCCAAATTCCCGAGATTCCCAGACAATGGGGTTTATCGCAGTAAGGTGATAGTGCCCAAGAGCACAGAGGCCGAGCAGGCACTGCTCTGTGCACGGAATGTGGCTGCTGCGTTTGATGGACACGGAAACCAGGCTGGAGTCAGCACTGGAAGCAAGCACTGTCCTGAGTTTAAGGGCAAGTACGTGATTTTGCCTATTCTGGAAAAAGCATTTTCCACTATTTTCCACAATCACAGACTCCATGGAAAGTGGATTCACACAGTAACATCAGTTTTTAAGAAACCAATGCAGCAGGCTTCAGGTGCCAGGGAATGAAAGGGCTGGAGCAATTCTTAGAGAGACTGGTTGTGTAAATTTGAGTAGTAGTTTTTCTTCCAAGAAAACTTTTCTTTCACAATATTTCATGAGAGGGCTGGGGTTTTTTTGCACTAGAGCTAACATAACAGGGGAGAAAGAAAATGGTGCCCAATTGGATCAAATTACTGGTGAAACAATGCAAGTGAATGTGCACTTACGTCTTCAGTTCTGAAAACTTCAAGAACTAAAATAAATTGCATGACCCCCTGGTAACTTCCACTAGAACTTCTGGGTACAAATTGTTTGCCTCAAGCTGGGTGAAATATACATTCAAATTCAGGCTCTTGAAGGAAATTATTAAGTAGAGCCATATTAGCTTTCTCTGAAGCATACTCGTTTTCTATATTGCCACTGTATAGACCAATTATGTTACCTTTCCATGCTGAGAAATGATTGTTCTGCTAACACAGTTCTGGTAAAAATCAAAAGCACTACATTTTTAACCTTGGGGGATTTTTGTTATTGCTGCTCCCTTGCTAGTTCCTTCAAATGGAAAACATCTTCCATTAATCTAAATGCAAAATTTGTTCAGCTTTCGAAAGTTACTTGAAAAATGTTAAGCACAAAGCAATAAACTTTTTATGCTCTTAAGACCACTAATGCTTTGAGCTTCATATTCATTTTGAAGAAATGAACATTTTATGGTTCACAGAGGAATAGCTACATGAATAATATCTGAGACTATAATGCATCTAGCAGAAAAAGATTAAGTTTATGTAAACTATTTAATCAGACGTGAAATTTTCTCTAGAGGATAAAAAATTCTGACCTTATTTAAGTTTATTTTAAAAAATACCAATATCACATTTCCACCAAGGGAGCCCACTGATTTCCCCATTTATGTTGTATAAATATTCATAGAATCGAGGGCTAACTGGCCACCACAGCCCCTAGGAACCAAAAGTAACTTTGGAGATGGATCACATCCCTGGGGTCTTCCCATGGAAAACATTTCCCGGGAAGTGTGACTGTAACTGCAGTGAAGGGGTTGCACACAAAGAGCCCATTGGGCCCTGATGGTGATGCACCAGCTCATCACAAGTGAAATTTTTCATCAGAGAAGCTCCAATTCACACCAAAGTCTTGTTTTCATCCATGATTTTTAACATGTTTCCAACAGAAATCTGTCCTGTAACCATCCTTTATCTCTTCTAGCCCTTCTGCCTGGCTGCCCCCTCACACTGCAGTGATTCTCTCCCAGGTTTAGGAAACCAGGCTGTCTATCCCAAGAAGTGTCTGTCCAGAATTGTGTTGTAATCATCTGATTTATTAAAGAAATGCAAATGTGTATATGCACATGTGTATGTGCACATTTTAAATTGTTTTTAAAATGTCCAATTAAAGTGGACTTTATGTAAGCTAAAGTAATTCTAGGAAGCCAAGTGATTTGTACCCAATTAAACTGTATCTGAATTTGGCTCTCATTTCTGCTGATATCCAAAGTAAAGCTCTTGAACTGTTTCAAATTAAATTATGGAAAATCTTGGCATCCTAACTGTAAGCCCAGGTACATTTATTTTTCTAGTAAAACCAGAAAATTATGGAGGTTTTGTAAGTACAATATTTTCTGAATCCACTATGGGGTTTTTGTTCCATATAACACACTAATGAAAAAGCCTCATGCAGAAGAATCCTGAAAAATCAATAGGCTGGACACAAAATAATAATGCAGCTTAAACAACAACATGATTATGAATAACCTATCTTCGAGCACTGTCACTTGAACGTGGTTTGAGAACAAATGATGACCAGGCTATGGGGAGTGTGATGTGATTATTTTTTCAACCTATGTGTGAAAGCACCTGGGTATAAACTGTCATATCTCTGTAACACAGAACACCAAGCTGGTTTGGGGACCTCTTGATTTCAAAGCAGATGTGAACTACTGAACATTCAGCCTTTTCTTGCTCTTTTTATTCCAGCAAATTTACCCACTCAAGCCAAAGAGGTAAACAGGAGTTACTCTACACTGTGATCCCTTACAGACAGACATTATTGCTGTACCCCAAGGAAGTTTTCCTTTCCCTTTCCCACAGTATTCAGTTCCCACAACAAAGAGTTTGATTTTAAGTTCAATATCAGCTCAAATGTTCTCTCCCACTTTGGTGGCACCTTAAACTTCTCCCATAGGGAAAAGCCAAAACCACGTTTTGGGTTCTCTTTTCCCTGCAAGTCCTTCCTGCCTTCTACAGTGTAAGACAGATAAAGGGTTATTTTCAGCAGGGAGACAGCACATCTCCTTTGACAATCTCCTGGCAAGTGGAACTGGCAAAACCCCGAGGTGTGGTAGGCTGACACCCAGGCCTGTGCTCTTGCAAGCACTGCAGATCAACCCTTTGCTAGCAAGGGGAAGAATCAGGACTGTCTCCAAAAATTAGCTGCATTAATAAAGGGTAAGATGAAGGAATGGTGCTCAGAACGCCACATCCACAAATGTAATTTTGAAGATCTTAAAAGCAGAAAGATAATGAACATATTGGGGGGAGTTTGCATATTTGGGGAAGAGTATAGAAGAGGACAACTATAGGACAATGTTTTTTCAAGACAGTTGCCATAAAACCCAGCAGATCATTTGGATGCCATTTGAAATCCTTTTCCATTTCCTGACCCTACCAGAGAGCTCCAACCACGCCACGCTCTGCATGGAAACCCAGCATGGAAACCCAGCCATTTTGCTCAGGCTCCCAACTGTACAAAATGGCTACACCAGGCAGCATCTGCCACGGAATGATTGGTATTAGGCATAACTCATTATTCTGACAAGGAGCTGGCACGCAGGCAGGCGGTCTGGCATCAGCACCGATGAGATAAGGCTTTGGCATTGCCGCCGGTAGGATATGAATTAAGCTCAGTGTCAACACAACGCACATGGTTTCCTCTCCACGGACATGCCAAATCCTTGACACAATAATGAGTTGTGCATGATGCCAATCACTGATTGTCAGCTCAACTGCACATCTCTCTTCCGATGCCATCAAGCTGCAGTGGGATCCAAAGTTGAGAGAAAACTTTGCCGTGAGTTTTGGTGGGGTTTGTGGGGGTGAAGCATGTTCCCCCTCAGCCCTGCCAGGCCCGTGGGCAGCAGGAGAGCCCACGCGGGTGGATTTACACCACAGCACTGCTCAGAGTGCGCCTTGTCCAAGCCTAATAAAACAAATTGCCCGAGAAAACTATCAAGCCCAACAACTACATTGTTTCATTAGAAATCCAGTGTTCAACACCCCTTTGCTGGAAAACATTCAGGTCTGTGTCTCATCTTTGTTTGTGAGAAGCCCTTTGCATGTGGAAAGCAACATTCCCCGTGGTGGAGAGAAGCAAAGCTGTGTGGATTGGCAGCATGGAAGGTGAAGGATGATCACTGCCCATACTCTGCGGGAAGGTGGAGCAGGCAGGAGGTGTTTTAGTCAGCCATGACAGGCCGTGGCCCTGCAGGCCGCGTGTCTCCTCTGCCCTGCCCAGCCCCTCCTCAGCCCGCAGCAGAACACCTCGCCTTCCCACAGGGAACACCTCACCTTTCCACAGGGAACACCTCA
>VWZT01015827.1:255927-289462 GCA_013397055.1 Pachycephala philippinensis
GGAACACCTCACCTTCCCATAAGGAACACCTCTCCTTCCCACAGGGAACACCTCACCTTCCCACATGGAACAGCTCACCTTCCCACAGGGACACCTCACCTTCCCACAGGGAACAGCATTGGAACCGCTGCCCTGCCCTGCCCCTCTGCCCTGCCCTGCCCCTCAGGTGGACACCCAGGCCACTCAGGTGGGCACACTGCCATGGCCACAGTGCCCAGGCTCTCTCAGCNATTCATCTCCCAAGAATTTAAAGCACTGGCAATAAATTTTATCTGCAAAAGCCAATTAGAATCTTTTTATTTACCTCCTCCATCACCATCCAACCCCCAAAAGGCCAGTTTTCTTCACCATGTGTGAAGTGGTGGCTGTCCTCCTGCTGGCAGCAACACCTGCCTCTGCTAACACCTCACCCAGGGACCCCTAAGAACTGTCAGGGACAGCACACACAAGGAGAGAAATGCACAGCTTTCTACACCAGATCCTAAACTTTGCATCAAAGGACAGGGAAAGGCTCATGGCTGCCTCAGAACCAAATAAACAGCACCAGTCTGGGCTGTGTGGAAATCAAGCTGGGCTTTACTGGTTATGACTACGACACAGTGCCCTAAACTAAATGACCATGGACAGCAGTGTCTCTTAATATCTGTGCTTGCTTCCAAATTTATTAAAGACAAACAACTGCAAAAATCCCTCCAACAGGAAAACAGCATTTATTAATAAAATGCCAGAAAGTGCTGCATAAAGGCCCAGACCTTGCAGTCATTTAATCTTAACAGATTACTTAACTCAAGAGCTTGGTCCACCCAAGTTGAGCTTCCCATTATTTATATTTCATTTATATATCATTTACACAGACAGGAGAGTAAAAGTGTATAATTGTTTTTCTAATGGTGATGGAACACTCCCAAAATATCTTTTTGTCCTTTTCCCATCTCCTCAAAAGATGTGTGCAGATTTTGGAAAATATTTTATCCATTTTGGAAACTTTTTATTCATATCTAGAAAGAAATACAGCTCCAGAAGGAAAAAAATAGGATAAGGTTCAGAAATTCAGAGGCAAGGCATTTTCCGTCTTAGAAAAACCTCTGGCTTACTAGAAGCCTAGGAGAACCAAATCTTGTTATGAAAGGATTGGATGTCTTAAACAATCCACAACAGAAAATTGAGTTTTTGATTCTTCATTAAGTATTAAAACTCACCCCAAGTTGACAGTGTTTGAAAGGCAGAATTATATGATAACCCTATGACCAGTGTGACCTCAGTTAGGGGGTCTCAGCCCATCCACAATGGGCTTGTGCATCACAAAAATTGCCATCAAATGCAGCGATTTCGGCCAACAGGCCCGTGCTGAGCAGAGCCTGGGCCCTCCAGGACATCACCGGGACAAAGCACCGAGTCTGTGCATCCACCACCAACTCCCTGCGGACCTGTGTCCTCAGGACAATCAACAGCCCCTCTGCTTAGGAGCCAATAATGGGAATTAGAAAAGGAACACATCCCACGAGGTTAGAAATAACAAATAAGCTTTTCCATGACGACACTTCCAGCTGCCCTGTGTGGCATTCCCTGTCCAGCACCCCCCTCCTCACCCTCGTGGTTGTTATTGCTCAGCGACTGCAGCGTCAACGTTGTCAAACAACGCTGCAGTGACACCGCGTCTGGGGCAATGCTGGGCCACCAGCACCAGCAGCCAGTAACCTGTGCTGACAGGGCATTACAGCCCTGCCACAACCACTCACATCCCCCTGGAGCCCCACAGCAGGGAAACCACAGCCCGCTCTGGAACAGCCTGGTTATCAAACTGGCAGAGCAGTCTGTTGAACAAAACCCAACGCACGTGAGGAGACCGGCACCACGAGTCAGAGCTACCAACCAGCAGTCATCCAAATGCCTTCATGCCACATGGGATTTGGCAAAAGGTTGGGGCTTCGTTTTGCTTTTTAAATCTCAATTAAAAGTACGCAGTAACAAGTAAATGATTTAGGGGAAAAGGAGTGAGTACAAGGAAAACAAATTTCAAGAACTCCAAATGGGATAAACCATGGAGATTATAAAGAGACTACACTTGACCTGTCAACATGAGAAAGTCCCAGAGTTTTTATTAAAAAGGGGCACTGGGAAAGACAACCTGCTGTTTAGGGAAGCTGTATATTTAATTTTAGTGCCTATAATGGCATAGCCCATGACTATAAGGTATTATTTAAGACCTATCATGCAATTTCCTTGGAGGATTCCTCTCTGCACTTTCACAGTATGCCGCAGTTTGCAAGTCTCTGTACAATTTAACTACTGTTTACTGATTATTATTGAGTATGGGACAAAATTCACCCTCTCTGGACCAATAAATATAAGCTTTAGACATGGAGAAGCAAAATATTTCAACTGCTGCCTGCCTCCATATGATTCCATGAATATGCACTTTAAGGAAGTGGAAACAAAACAAACCAACTAAACAGAGAGTCACGGTTTATTAACATAACATACTGCAAATCTAATTAAAAGTCAAATAGGCAATACCCTCATCAAAATCCAAATGTTCTTTACAGAAACATCAAGGAAGAAGGGGCATACAGGGGACGATACCACAAAGGTAATCAGAATTCATCTTCTGGGACTCGTACCCTATTACTCGAAGCTCATTATCAGTACTCTGTACAGGAAAGCAACACCCAGAGACCACATCATTAACTTCCTACACATGCATTACCCCACAACTCGAAAAACTGCAACAAAAAGCCCCACAAATATACATGAAAAGTCTGAGGTTTTTGTTCTGTGTGATACAAACCTGCCGAAATTTGAAATACGATGCTACGGGAATCAACTAAACCTTGTAAAAATGAAACTGGTCCTTTCTTATTATGATTGCAGCCTAAAAATGAGTGTAGCCTAGCTGTTACACTATCTAACATCTCCATTTGTCTGTGAATACTTCTTTAGTAATACAGCTATGGTTGCTTCCTTTTTCTCTTTTGGATTTGGATTCATTGCTGATCAATCCCTGTCAACCGGCAAAACATAATTAATTAAGTGACTAAACATAACTGACTACTCTGAAATGCATCATCTAATTAGCTGAAGGAGAACACTGTCTCTTCTCTATGTTAACTGTCCGAAAGGAAGGCAGGAAACCTCCAGCCTAGAGGGAGAAGAGACATGAAAATAGAACTGGTCACCTTGAGTTTCATGTGCTCTACAGTACAGAAATACTCTCAGTCAAAAGACACTGAAGAATCCAGCTACCACAATATTCAAGGAAATAAGCAACACACTCCACATCAAAATATGGTTACACGAACAGAAGTTTACAACATTGTCCAAACCTAATTCCCACCAACAGAGAACAAACCACTGCAGGTACAACCAGTGAAAAAGGTGAGGAGAAAGGGGCTACTGAGCAAACAGAGGGAATGCTGCAGGGTGGGAGTGAAGGAAGGGGTCGACAACAGTCCAGGAATCCACTTTGTGGTATTCAGTGACCTATACAGCCTGTGTTCCCATTTATTAGGTTTCACTGTCAGAGGTAACAGTGACAGTGACTAATACACAATGTCTAAGTGCTTCTGTGCTGCTCTCTCTGCTCTCTCAACAGAAGCAAGAACTGTGGTACAGGGTGGTGTGATAACAACCATCCTGCTGACCAGCAAGGATAAGAATTTGCAATACAGAAGCCCTACAAGTCAAGAGAACTGGATTTGGGAACAGGAGTCACAAGCACTAGACCTCTCCTAGAACCCACCTGACTAATCTGATGAATTTTCTTTTTGATTGACTCTATTAACTGGGAAAAAGGACGGGTATTCTGCCATTGTTTTACAGTCACCATGAGAAATGAGCTAAGAGTTGGGGACAGGATGTGGCTGATGCCAGGGCAAGTTCACTTCCCCACAGTGATACATCCCAGGTTTAAACATTCCCTTCCATCGCAGTGACCAGGCAGTGTCATGGCCTCAGCCACTCCTCCCCTGCTCAGCTGTGCCAGCCCATGTGCTGGAGCCTCTCCCTACCCCACACAGGGCTGCTGTCATCCTATGGGAAACAGGAATTGGCAGGACTTTGTGCACCACCACTCTGGGTACCTCAACAGAAAAATCCCTGCTTGGCTGAGAACAATTTCACAGCACCTTTTTCAAGCCCTCTCTACGTGCCAGCCCTGCCACACTCATGAATTCTTTGTGTATCAGGCTGTGTTTGAGTTGCCAGACTGGTCTTTCGAATGAAACTCCCAAGGTATTGGCACATGCCTCAAGAGAGGATCATTGACCTAATAGCTACAGCTTTGAAATATTATCTGTGGCTAACTTCCACTGAGGGAAGATCCTCAGGCATTGTGAAAGTCACAGAAACCTGATTAAGCTTGAATCTGCTAATGGCTGATTAGAGGATCACACTGCAGTGGGTACAAGGCACAATCCGAGCAGCACAGATCAACCTCAGCTCAGTGGCACAGAAGAGTGCTGCCTCCCTGAAGTCAGAGTGACCCTACACCCCAGAACAGCAGTAAAAGGTAAAGTAAGGTAAAGGCACTGAATTTAAGAAGTCCTATCCTGTTTAAGGGGGTTTCCACCCCACCAAGGGTGCTGCAAACCCTTGTAGTTCATCTTTAGGTAAGATACCAACATGTAAAACCCTATAAACCTCATTTCCACCTCTGTTACACAATATCAAAAATCCTCTGAAGATTTTAGCTGTAAATCAGGAGGCTCACACTTCTGAGAGATTTGAAAACAACAGTGGAGCTAAACTTTGGTGGAAGCCCAAGGCATCAAAAGTGAGCCTGGGTGTTAGAGGCAGGCAGGAATAGCTGGGGCTGTGGGACAACAGCCTCTGTAGCCAAAGGGAAGCCTGGAGGCCCCAGGCTACACTTTTACCCCAGTCACCTCAATTTACTTGCAGACCAGTCCACGAGCAAAGAACACAGGAGTATTTTACCATCAACAGCAAGCAGAACTAAAAAATACATCAAGTAAGGAACAAAAGACATACCCAATGGTTTGCTCAGGGAGGGATATGTTCATTTTTACACTACAGGTGAGGTCTAAGACTTTCAAAGGAAAATAATAATTTCAGATTTTTGCTTAGGAACTGGCTGGGCACAGGTCAGTGAGTGGTGAACAACTGCATGGTCCATCACTTGTAGTCTATATTCTAATTCTATTATTAATTGTTATTATTATCATCATCATCATCACCATTATTATTTTCTTCCTTTACTGTCCCATATAAACAGGCTTTACTGCAACCCATGAGTTTTCTCAGTTTAACTCTCCCCAGCTCTCTGGCAGTGAGGGAGCAGCTGTGTGGGGCTGAGTTGCACCTGGGGTTAAGCCACGACACCATGTTGGAAACAAAAGTCACTGTTTTAAAATTATCTGTGAAATACTTCTGAGGAGCTTCATTTTACCAAAGGCAAATGGCAAGGTTGATGGCTAAGCCTGATCAAACCACCCTTTCCAATACAGAAAGAATGTAAAAAATTATTGACCATCTTTCCTCATTACTTTGGTGCACATCTATGATGTGCTTTGCACGTGACAACTGCACTCAATCCTCTGCAACCTCATCCACTTGTTCCTCCACATGCCATGAGTTCAGCTGTGCTGATGGAAATACCTGAGATTGATCTGCTGTAGCCAGGGGAAGAAGGTGCCAGAAGGGGAAGCAGAGCCCTGTATCATTTTCTCTCCTGCCTATTCTCCACTCCCTCCCCACCCCCAACTTCTTCCCAAAGAGTTGCACTTCTGTACTTCAGGGCCTCTTATTTTAATTTATGCAACAGCTTAAAACATTTTGTTAGGGCTGAGTGAGACCATCTGTGCAAGAAATAAAAGATGCCTAAGGGTAAAATAGGCAAGAGCAGTAATGCTGAATCTGTGGAAGGCAATTGACTGCCTATGGATTTCGTATCTACTGCTGTGACCTTTCCAACGATGGCTTTCAGTCAAGGGTAATTTCCATACAACGTCTGCTCCAGAAAGAAAAATTAATCCAGAACAGCATTAGTGCTTTCCAGAAAACTGGACAGCTGCAATTGCCTGTCACTTCTCAAAGCCTATGTACCATTTAGCATGACATTTGCATAACATTATAGAAAATCTCCTTCATTATGTCCTACAAGAAGATGTGCCAGCATTTGTTTTCCTGAGGTGAGCAGGGACTCAAGTTGATTCTGAAACATAAACTTTTTGTCAAGGATGGCAATGTTGCTCTTTAAAATGATGGATCACTTCCTACAACTCTTAAATTACCATTACAAAGCCCTGACCCTGTGTGCATTAAGTATTCCCTAAAGATGCTGAGGAATATTTTACGAGTTGTTTCATTTTGCTGTCTTCTTTCTGATTACCTTTGGGGCTTATTAAGAAAGTCTTTTTTTTTAATAACTTAGAGAGGTCCAGGACTAAGAGGGAAAAAAGAACCTAAATTGGGGTTGAAATATATTTAAGTTCAAAGATGAAAGGGTTTTATTTACAGAAAATAGTTTCAAGGAAAGCAGTGAGCACTTTTATCTAGGGAACCTCCTCCCTTCTTTGGAGCAATTACGTGCCAGTAAAGCACACAGATGGGAAGTTTTGTCTCAGTGTCAACCTTATATTCTGGAACAGAAAAATCAGCTTCAAGATGACAGGTGACAATGGGCCAAGTTCATCAGTGTTGTAGGCTGGCTCGAGGCACGAGGGTACATTGGAACATTTTCAAGAAGGAACACTTGAGGCCAGGAAAAGCACGTACCTGGAATCACTCTCAGAAACCTTCAGAAAAGGCATTGATGGAAAACCTGTTTGCTATTTAACAGGGGTCAGCTCTGCTTGCAGACAAAGAACGAGCAACATATCCTTGGGTAGCAAAAAAGAATCAGATTCCTTTGTAGGTTATTTAACAATACACCATTCCAGAGAAGCCAGAATCCTGTTTTCAGCCCTGTGCTCTTCCCATGCCCACAAAAACGTGAGAGTCAAGAACCATCCAAGACTAGGAGGCAGAAAGAACCCAGCTGAGGCTGGAATACACTCCTAGGATCCTGCCTTACAAAATGGCTCATGACAGGAGCAGCACTGCCATCACCCCACAGCAGAACTCAGCAGCCCATGTGTGCACAGTGGCACAAAGGGACAAGTGGTGGAGCTGTCATGCAGCCCCCTCCCCGCACCCAGATTTTTAATTTAATGAGAGGTGCAAATAGATTGGTAACTTGGCAGTTGATGTGCTCTTTTTATTAATTCCTGCATGACTCCTCCCTTCACAATACCCTGGAGTCTCACACGCTGTCGTTATGAAATGTGGGGAGCACCAGAAAAAAAGAAAAAAGGCAACTTTTTTAACAACTGCATGGTCTGGTTCTGCACAAGAACAGAAGACCAAAGTAATTTGCAATAGTTAAAGCAACTAATGGCTTGCAGGCTGGATTGCTCGGGTGGCTGGTAATGGCCCCAGCACTCAGTGGTCTGTGTCTGACCAAGGTCAGTGGTTGCTCCTATGTGACAGCTACTCTCCAAATTACAATTTCAGATTTTTTACAGCGCAAGTGTTCACATGTCTGTAACTGCAAATGGAGCTTCCAACAAACAGGCAGCTGGAGTGGCCAAAAGGCTGGGAAAGCCTGATGTCCCAAAGCAATTCCGTGCAGTGCCAAGGCTGGTGGAACAGAATCTGCAGCCCCATGCCCAACCCATCACGTTTTTCCCACTGCTCTGAGCACAGGGAGACCCAGCTCTGACAGCACCCTCAGGATGCAGCTTTCAGAGAGCAAACCAAGACCCTCTTGGACACCACCAAACTCCATCTGTGGAGTTCAGACTCAATGTGAGAAGAAATCTTGACTCTGAAAAAGCCTTATGCATCTATTTTCCCTATTTTCCTGGTTACCTCTATCTCCCTAGCAACATATGTTTTAATGAACTAGAACTTTGCCATTACAAACAGGTTCTTAATTAGGAGCTTATAATAATATATAAACTGACAGCTGTGGCAGAAAACTAGCTGACCAAATTCTAACAATTAGAGCCAATACAAGCCCCACCTGAAAAGCCAGCCAAACAAAGAGCAAAAACCCAAACCACCAGATTTTGAGCATGAATTTCTGCAGCCTACACCTGCACATTGCACATCTCAGCTGGCCAGTGTGGGAAATGAGCTCCAAATGACAGAGATCCACAGCATGCCATTAAGAGGAGCCAGTAATAAGGGCTAATGCCAGTGTTGTTTTGCCAGGAGCAGAAACAAACATATCCATGAGATGCTTGTTTGTTGTAGGAGACGCTAAAATTATCTTGGCTCCTCCTAATGGGATAGAAAAGCTGGTGTCATTTGGGCAAGTGACTAAAATGAGGTGGTGGGAGGTGCAAGGGCAGGCTGGAGGCTCCTCTAATGCCTCGCTCCCCACGCTGGGAGCAGCAGCCTCCGTGAATGCCCTGACGAGGGGATCCCATCCCAGCCAACGCCGAAATTCCTCGCAGCTCTCCAGGCCTGATGGAGACACATAATGAAATACAATCCTGTCAAGCTCAGCCCCTGGGTAACATTTTCACTTCTACATTCCATTTTCAGTTTAGGTCGAGATTTTTAAGAAGACAGCAAGCAGCACTCCAGTCCCAGGTGACAAGATCTGCTCAGATTTAGTCTTTGAATGTTGCAAATTAAATTCCCTCATCAGGCCTCTAATCACTCTTACCAGATGGGGCTTGTGCTCAATTTTGGATCCACAGGAAATTTAATGGTTATTGTTTCTGTTTAAATAGGAGATTATTGCATTTTAATAAGTTCTCTTTGGGACTTGCAGCAACAATAGAGCACTATGAATTACTGTAGATAGCTGTTACTGCATGCTGGGGAAAAATCAAGTTACTAAGTGTGACAAGTTGCTTTTTCTTCCCTTCCAGCAATCGCTCGGAGTGTATTTACCACCAAATTAAGTATGTGCCGTGGGGATAATATTTTTATCCTGCCGAGGGGGGAAGGCGCTTGTCTGTGGATTTTCATTAAAATGACACATCTGTTCAGCAATTTCACAAAGTAATTCTGCTGAAAGTTTTATCAGCTAATTTTAATTATTCACTCCAGTGGGTTGAATACAGGATTCATCATGTTGAATTAATACATTTGACGGGAATTTCACAAAGAGGGGGGAGAAAAAGCAATCAACAAATTGAATTGTCATGCAATATGGATTAAATTGAGATTCTTTAATTAGGATAAGCCTGAGATTTGGTATTTTGAAGGTATTAGAAAGCTTAGCAATACAGTGGTAAAGATTAAGAAAATGCAATTAAATATTACACTTTGGACACAGGCAGCAATGTGAACAGAAGACAAGGGTTCCCTTTTTAGCAGCACAGTTAGTAGTGTTGGTTTCAAGAATTCCTGAATATCCGAGTTATCAAGGATGGCATCCAGGGACAGCCTCTGTCTGACAGAGCTCAGCCACAGATGGGGGTTTGTAAAGGACACTGTCCTGCTAAGTGATGGAATTGGACTTTTCTGTTAAAAACTACTTGTAACATAATTGCCCACAGAGTGTGACTCATCCCACTATGTTAAATTTCAATTTATATATAAACACACCCACTGGCTGGGCTGGAGTCACACAGACTCAGCTTGGCAGCACATTCGAAGCCTGAGCATACGTTTAGAAGAAGCAGCAGAAATGAAGTCACATCTCCAGGTCAGGGTGACTGTGAGTGACAATTGGCAGGTGGATTTTTCCTAGATTAAATGATTAAATTAATGTAGGACTTAGGCAGTTTTGTTTAGTTTGAAATAGTGAATAAAATTTCAAACATTTTATTAATGAAATCAGTGCAAGTATATAAAGAAATTTTGTACCTACCAAAAGGTGAGGGAACTATGTGTCACAGAAGATTTTGTGTTAAATTTGAATTTTATTACTACTTCCACCACCTCCAATGCCAGGAGACAGGATTACTGAGTTCCAACCAGTTCTAAAGAAACCCAGAGGCCCTGACCCTCCCTGGGAAACTGCTGTGACTGTGCTGATACACGTTGATGATGAGTTGGCTGTAAGCAGCATGACAAATTGCATAACAAAGGAATATTTGGCAGCAGCAGAACGCTGTGTTATCTAACAATACACACTTTAATATGAGATTACAGCTGCTTTTCTCCACTGCTGACATTGTCTCCTGAATATCCACTGAAACGGGGTCTGACTTAAAACTCACCACCCTCTGGACTCAATGCCATATCCTGATGCCATTTTGCCACACCCTGTGTGTTTGCCAGGAATTCAACTTCCAAATGTACACGAGAACTCACAAACTACTGACTTTCAGTAGGCCATGTTTTGAATTTATCTCCACAAGAACAACAATTTCAAGCACCTTTCCAATTCAATTTTACCTAACCTCAGTCAGTCAAAATTTAAATGCCTCCTTCAGGCTGGCTGGTTGAGTTTTCTCTACAGACAAATGAAAGAACCAGGCATCACCAGAGGACAGTTCCACTCACCTGCCACAGATACCCAGAGCAAAAGAGGTGATTGGCCATTCTTTGGGGGGGTTCTGTCTGTGGATGGGATACAGAGAGAGCTAGAAAACCACTTCACACCAGATATTTCCAGTTCTTGCTCATGACATCTATCCTGGACATACAACCCCAGCTCTTTTCTCAAGCTGGTGCCCAAAGATGCATCATACATGATGATATTGGTCAAGGCTGCTTGCTCCCAATCCAGGTCTCTGCATCACTTCCCAGTCTGTCCATCCTTGCTCTTGCTCCTAACCAGCCTTCCTCACCTTGTTTTAGGATCATGGAATGGTTTGGGCTGGAAGGGACCTAAAAATCATTCCCATGCCATGGACAGGGACACCTTCCACCAGAATAGGGTGCTTCAAGCCCCATCCAACCTGGCCTTGGAGTAGACAGGCAGCTACAATCTTTTCCTACAAACTCCCAACTTTTTCAGTGGGTTCCCAGCCTGGATGAAAACCTCTGTGTTTTGCCGTATTTGAACAGTACCTTCATTTTTAAGGGGTCAAAACCCAGAACTTGGCTAGAGGAAAGCAAGTGGAAGGAGAACATCAGTTTTTCAGGCTTTTAAAGCAAACAATAAAAAATAACAAGTATTAAAAAAACCCCATCCCCAAGTGTGCTACACTGTGATGTCTGATTCATTCAGCTTCATGTCCCCCTGAGCCTGCAGCAGATCCGTGACAGCCCCACAAGCCACAGGGTGCACACCCCAAAGTGCCCCAGCCCCAGCTGAGTGGGGTGGGAGAGAGGAGGGCTCTGGCCCTGCTCCTGCCCTCACACAACAATTGTCTTCCAGATGCTTTCTGACATCACAGATTCACTGAGGTTGGAAAATACCTCCAAGATCATCAAGTCCAGCCATTAACCCAGCCCCACCACGTTCACCACCAAACCATGTCCCCAACTGCCACATCCACATGCTTCTTGAACACTTCCAGGGGTGGTGGCTCCTGCTGCCCTGGACAGCCTGTTCCACGTCCTGAACAACCTTTCAGTGAAGACATTTCTGCCAGAATGATGCCTTAGGTTTTAGCTTTTATATTTTTCAAACTCTGTATTCCCAGTGTGTCACTCTGCAGTGCCCTGTAGCCTCTGAGTGCTGCTCTCTCATGCTGAGACAGACAGAACAAAGCCTCTCCAGGCTGCTCTCCAAGGACACCCAGCCCGGCCTAGGCCCAAAATGTGTAACCCAGCATCTTGAGAAGGGGGGCAAGCTGAGGGGAAATCCCATCATTAGCTAAAGTTTAATTGGTGAAATTGGGTTGAGATGCAAATGGCCCAAAGCTATAAAAGTGTGAAGAACTCGTGACTCGGGGTCCATCTTGGGTGCAGCCTTTGGCCTGCCCAGGGTGTGCCTCTGAAGGCCTTTCAAATAAATATCCACCTTTATTCCCTAACTCCTGTCCAGTCTCTGTTTCTAGGTTGGCCTCTTTAGGCATCAAATATCCAACTTAAACCTCCCCTGGTGCAACTTGAGGCTGTTTTCCCTCATCTGTCACTTGTTACCTGGGAGAAGGGACTGACCCCACCTGGCTCCACCCTCCTGTCAGACATTTTAATCTACAGTAAATATTAAATAAAGGATAAAATAACAATCAAGGCCCAGGGAGCTGTTTGGAAGCAGCTGATGGACACGGGCACTGCCCTCCATGTGGCTGGAGAGGAGAACTAAAGCGTCCTTTGCAAACATCATAAACCCCCAGTGTGAGAGAGGCCAACGGTGCCGAAACTTCATGAAAGGAGTCTGGAATCGACTGAGCTGCTGAAGTGATGAACAGCCCTGAGCTTCAACCCGCCCATTTTCAACAGGTTCATCTCTTTTATTTCATAGGGAAAAGACTAACTTTCCTTTAAGGTACCATGTTGACTGTAGGGATGAAGTTTTAATTCCTGTTAATAAATGTTTTCACATATTCGCTGTGTATTTCCCTGGGCAGGTTTGGAGAGTTCTAAAAGAGTTCATCATCCTGCCATTTCTGCTTCTGAAAATTAATGAAAATTTTACCATTCAGTGGATGAAGCATTAGGCCAGTTCTGAACTCTGGGTTTTATTGAATTCTTACTTTGTTATTTCTCTGAGATGCTGACAGAATCAATTTATGTCTGAAAACATCTTTGAGACTCCTAAAGCATTATAACTCCAAATGACAAATATTTTTATTGTGAGTGATTTTTAAATAGTCAGCAGCTCAACAAGTTGTGCAGCATCTAGAACACTGAAATCCATTCTGATCAAAACTTATAATTATTGCTTCAGTACAAATATTAAGTAAATTACTACTGTGACAGCAAAAATTCAATCTTTTCATGCTTGAAATTATAAAATTTTGACATGTAAATTAACTTCTATAATACAGTGGTCACTCAATTTTAGGAGAAGGGTCACAAAGCTTTGATTTTTGTGTGTATAATTTACCTCACAATTACCAAATGAATCACTTATTGAAGCACTGCCACAACATATTTTTCAAGTCCATGGAACTGACACAATGCAGTTGTCAATTTTCGTACTGACACAGGTCTCCCACTGCACCTCACACCTGGGGGTTTGGCAGAAAAAGCTCCACATGCCTTCACTGGCCCTGCTAATCTGGGCTGAGCCACAGCCCCACAACTGGGGATCCTTCACAAGGAAAGGAAGAGTGGCCAGAAATGCTTACTCTGCTTTTATCAGCATCCCATTAAAGCAAAAAACCCACCCAAAATAATGCAGAAGCAAACGTAACTCAACTGTGTCTTTGCAGGTAAAAAAGAGAGAGAGACATTGTGAGTGGAAAAATTGGATGAAAAGCTGAAGGTTTGGTCAAAGTCTGCAAGTTTACCAGACTGCAGCTCCATCCCTGAAGTTGGCTGCTGCAGAGCTCAGAGATTTGAAGGCCAGGCTTCAATTACACTGGCCTGTTTACACACGTCTTTCTCTGCCTGCCCTTCTGCTGCCCCTGTGCTCAGATGTCATATTATCCTTATCAGCAGATTAAAAAACCTCTTTGCAGAAACACTTATCTGTATAATACCAGTGATGACACTTAAGCTTCAACTTTCCTATTTAACACTCCATGGGCCTCACTGATATCATTCTGGACAGATGAAATTATGTGTTCAAGACTTCCAGGGTCAGAAGAACAGCCAAAACAGGTTGGGATAATGGTCCATCCAGCCTAACCTCCTGTCGCCAATCTGCTTCAGAGGAAGAGACAGAAATACCTCAAAGTCATAGGATAAACCTCCACCGAATAAACTTTCCTCCTGTCACACAAGATTTATAGCCTCACTTAAGGTTGGATGCTTGACAGCTCCCTCCTAAAACTCCTCTTTATTTCTAGTATTTACTGTAACAGCTGGAGACACTCGTGTTGATATGAATCAACACCAAATCCTTCTCAAAGCCTGACCTGAGGTGTAATTTTTCTCCTGAGCTGAAAAAAAAAAAAGAGAAAAGAAAAAAAACACAGAAAAAAAAATCCCTTGCTTGCTCTTAATTTTGCAACTTCTCACTTCTTGGAACTTCTCCTTGCTCTGGAATTATGATCCACTGTAGCCAATTGCTACATCTGAGGTGAGTGTTTCTGAAATGCAGGACACAGCTCCTAAAGGGTGTCCAAAGAGCAGCACATCCCACTTACTCCCGATTTTACTGAAGTGAAAAAAGAAAGCCAGGCAGCAGGAAGGCAAACCCCAAGTCACTGTATGTCCCAATCAGATACGGAACAATCCTGAACATATTTCCTATTGTCATGTATTTAATACATGCCACAAAGATGCTGTCCTGTCATGGCTTGGCTCTCATTTCCACGTTAAAATTAATACAGTACAGCTGATTCCGTTTTCCAAAGGATGAAAACTATGCATAACATTTCTGGCTTCACAGCCCGCTGAGCAGAACAAGACAGATGTTCAGATAACTGCTCTGTGCGTGGCCTTGCTGGGGAGGTGACATGGAGCTCCTCAGTCTGAGGCACAGCCTAAGGAAAGGGGACAAACCCCAAAGCAGCAGCCCCCAGGGTGGCCCGGGCTGCAGCGAGGTGTGGTGCCATCAGGGAACGCAGGGAGAGCAATATTTGATAATTGCATTGGCACTCTGTGTGACCTCGTCAGGAAGGTAAAATCACTATATAATTATATTGGCTTCTTGGAATTTCCTGTAGGGATATACTACTGTAACTCAGGTCGGAAAAGCAAGCAGGAAAATGCCATCATGACCACACAGCTTCCGACCAGACCCCTGGGGGCAATTAGAGGACAGTGGCCAACCTCCCGTGCTTCAGCCTGACTCATGCAGCAGTTTTCCAAGACGAGGAACCTGCTAGAAACGAAAATATGCAAGGGCCAGGGAACTACCGAGGTAAAAGACTCTCTGGGGAATGAAAATAGTTTATAGCTGGACAGAAAAAGTGCTCTGTAGAGCTGTGTGGTCTTGCAGCACTGTAGGAAGTTGTGGTGTAAGAGACAGGGGGACAAATGACAGGGGTCTGGTCTTTACATTCTTTTTCCAAGCAATGGCTTGTCCTCAACAAAAAATTCCTGGCTTCAAAGTAAGCCTGATCATAGAGGATCAGATCACAGAGCAGACTTCTGCTCGGGGCATCCAGAGGAGAAAAGCTGATGTTAAGCCTGGGCTAGTGCTGCAGAGCTGCCCTTCACTGAGACACAGGCTAAGGCCTGGTCTCAAGATAGGAAAATGCACCAAATTCCCAGGATGGATGAAGTCCCAGCCAGCTTTACCTCCAGGCTGGTAAAGCCATGTTTCCCTGGTATCTGTAGTATGTATTCATTCCTAACTACCCATGCACCCCATTTGTTTGAGAATTAGAATAAAGATGATTAGCAACCTTACTTTGATGCATTCATTTTGCATTTTCCCTAACTCCTTTGCCTGCTGAAAAGAGCAATTACCAGTGACTCCTGAACATGTGCCCTATTTGGAGGCTCATCTCAACAAACTCCAGCAAAATGAATGTAAGATCCATTCCTGCATTTTGGTTATTTCTCAATATACCAAGTTTATTGCAATGTATCAGT
Source organism: Pachycephala philippinensis (assembly GCA_013397055.1). NCBI lineage: Eukaryota > Metazoa > Chordata > Aves > Passeriformes > Pachycephala > Pachycephala philippinensis. The sequence goes on from VWZT01015827.1 coordinate 271,435, forward strand.
TCCATGCCTGTGTTGGTAACTGGTGAGTGATCTCTCCCTGCCCTTTTCTCCACCCATGAGCCTTTTGTTGTATTTCCTCTCCCCTGCCAGCCAAGGAGGGCAGTGACAGAGTGGTTTTGGGGTATCCAGCTGGGGCAATCCACCACCACGGGAGTGATACATGACAAAAAAAGGCAGAATAGCCCTACTTGAAAAATTCAGTGAGGAAAGTGGAGTCACCTTTAATTTTTCCAGCTGCAGGACTGCACAGAAAACCAAACTCCTGAAACCACGAACCTATCCGACTTTTCTTTCACTGCAGGGAAAAAGGTCCCTTTCAAGTATGTTTCAAAAAAACAAATTAAAAATACCCCAGACAAGAGACATTCTCAGCCAACTTTCATTGCCTGGGAGTGTTTTTATGGCCAACTTATAAACTGCTCTAAACAGGTTTTACAAAGTAATGAAAACACAGTCAGGACCTTAGCAGGAGCCACGGCTAAAGGTCTGAGCACATGGAGTTTACACTGAGCCCAGCCAAGCTGCAGCTCACCCAGCTCACTGAGAGCGGGCCAGCACTGCCTCTGCAGATGGTGCAGGGCTGCAGCAGGCAAATCTGGTGACATATTAAGCTCATGACAAAGCAATGATGACAAACTTCCAGACAGCGAAGCTGCGACCGCAAACACGGCTGCCAGCACACAGACAGAGAGGAGCAGAAAGAGCCAGCTACCACAAACCCCCCAAGGACAGCAACGGCCATGGAAAGATTCAAAGGATCTGTCTCAAAATGCAAACTGGGAGTTTTCTCAGGAAGCCTCTCAGAGTGTGAGCACCAGGGCAGCCAGAGCCCAGCTCAGCACATGCTCTGACTCCTGCTCTTCCAGTCACCTGAGCCTTCAGCTGCTGGGGGATCTCTCCCAGAGCACCTAGAACATAACATAGGGAGATGAACTCTTTTCTCACTTCTTTTATGCTAGACAGAGAAATTCTATGTTTACTTGCAACATAAATCTTTAAAATTTAATATATTTTCTGTGTTTCCTGATAAGATGTATTTATTATTTCTTAGGAATCTATAGTTCTGTTTTCTCACCATGTTAATCAAAAAATCAGGGAATGGTTTGGGCTGGAAGGGACCTTAAAGCTCATCTCATTCTACCCCCTGCCATGGGCAGGGACACCTCCCACTGTCCCAGAGCTCCGAGCTCTGTCCAGCCTGGCCTTGGACACTGCCAGGGATCCAGGGGCAGCCACAGCTTCTCTGGGGACCCTGTGCCAGGGCCTCCCCACCTTCCCAGGAAACAATTCCTTCCCAAGATCTACTCTAAACCTGATGTGTTGCCCATTCTCAGCAGAACTGGTGAGTAAAAGCCACAACAGCCAACTCCAGGCCCTTTGGGAGCCACCGTTTGTAGCAGCCTAAATACAACACTCACACTCTTCAGATTTGGCTCTTAGATTTGCAACACTGAAGATTCTACCAACAGAAACTACCTAGAAAGTCTGTTTTCCATTGAAAATATTCAATACTTTTCATGTTTAACTGTGTCATTTTACAACGGTTTCTGCAGTTCTTGGCTCTCAGTTCCATTGTCTTTTCCCATAAGGCAAACACAGCTCTATGTGTGACTCTTTCCACAGATGACTTCAAGCAATATCCCTGATTTTCATGGAGGTGGTGGAGGCCCCCCTCCTATTCCGTGCAAGACAAGGGCAATCTTACAACCAAATGATGTTGGTGTCAAATGAGGGTGTGACACTCAGTCAGGGCTCTCATCCTGCACAGTGCTGTGTCCAAGGAGCTCTTCCCTGTGCTGGGCTGCAGGGACACACCTCGGTGTCCACTGAAGCACGGCTTTTTTTTTTTCCTCAGAAACTGGAAGGATCTTCGGTTGTTCAGAAATAAGTATTCACATGCTTAAATAAATGAATAAATACAGATGTGCTGTAAGTAGAGGTAGCCTGTGACCATGCCCATGTAATTTTCTCAAAAAACAATTTGGTTTGGAGATGTATCTACTGAATCTAGTCAGGACTGTCTGGAGCTATGCTGTTACTCCTGCAATTTCGTGTAAATCACACCAGTCATTATTTTGTTAGGGAAATCCATGGGAAAACTTGGTGATTCTTCAGTGTCCCAAAAAATAATCAGGAATAAGGAGCACAGAGCCAGCCAATGTGCAAAGGGGACAGGCAGAGCCTTCCTTCCGACCCTGAACTGACAGCCACAAGAAAATCCAGCAGTACAGCTGGGCCAGGCTGGGAGAGGGAGGCATTTCCATGTCTCCCTGATCCAGCACAGCTGGGAAAGATGTTCCCTGTTCCCAGTCAGGCCCTCCCACCATGAGCACAAAGAAACACCACAAAGTTCTTCCCCTGCTGGCCCTGAGCTCACCCAGCTCCCTGCCCACAGCCCCCAGGGGCTGAGCTGAGCCCCCGGCACACACAGAGAGGTGATCCCGTCCTAAGGGGTCCAACTTCCTCCCACACCAAAGATTTCCTTTACCAGTTTATCTCCAAGGACACCCCAGTGCTAACTTGGCCTGGCTGCAGCCAGAGGACACAGGGCTGCTCTAGGAGGCAATCAGAGAGGTGTTTTATTTGGTGCTGGTGCTTCCCCAGTGACTCTACAAGAAGTCTGAGAGGTTTCGTCCACCTTGGTGAACGTCAGCCGTGGGAGACCCTGTCTGCCTTGCTCTGCCTTCTACACGAGGATAAACACTCTCAGGGATTCTACACCTCATGGCACTGCCTTACTCTGATGAGGGGACTCAGGAAAACCCACAGCAGCTGCTGGAGGGAAGTCGTGACACCCAACTGAGCCAATCTGCTGCTGCAGGGACTCCACAGACTTTACCTCACACAGCAACTTCTGCCTTTTCACCATTTAGCGCTTGTTTCCAAAAACGAGCCAAGGGCTTCAATGGAAGGAGGGGAACAGGCTGAAAATCAGTGAATCATTTATGTTGGAAAAGACCTTCAAGATCATTAAACCCAACTGTAAACCTCACACTGCCAATGAACAGAAGCTGGGAACAAGCACCCTATTTAGAACAAATGTAGATTAGTAAATAAAAAGGAAATGGAATAGACAGAAGCAATTCATGAGTTTTCACTGTGGGCAGGCAGGTTTTCCTGCTTTTTACACATTAAAGCCATTCATAGCCTCTGTGCTCAGCTGGTACTGAGGTCTGCTGTCAGACTTCCTCCATGCAGCATTCATAAAAAACCTCCAGGAACTCCAGGTACCGAGAAAAGATAAACCCACACAAATCACTGGGCTTCCCCACTGATACATCAAAATACCTGTTGTGGTAGAAGTCCTGATAGAGTAAGTGGCAAACAAATATTTTGGCTATTTAAAAACTACTTCGGGTAGCCATAACGGGTTACTGTTAAAATGGTTACGTAAAAGGCACTCAAAAACTGGACTTCTGTGAAAGTTTCACTTTGAAATAAACATTCCACCAATAACTTGCTCCAGGCCTTTTTCTGGCTTACAGCAAACACCATGTCTTTCTTCTTCATGTATTTAAAAACCTACAGGGCTCCCTGAGATTGTCACTGCAAATAGAATAGGGAAAGGTAATTCTACTTGTGTACTTTCTGTCTCTAGAATGAAGCCCATTTCCTGCTCACACGAATGTTAACATTTAAGAAGTTATGAATAAAATCAGTGCACATCCCCAGTGCTCTTCCATTTCCTGCAATAATACTTAATGCTGGTTTTTAACAGGAAGTCAATTTGCACTGAGAAACTTACTATACACTGGATATTAATCAGCAAACCCCATCTTATTTTGAGCAACAGGAGATGAAAAGCTGATATCCAACACAGACAGCTACTTTGCTATAGTTATCCTAGACTGATCAGTCCACGGAGGGCCACACTGTAACTACAGAAACGCTCAGTGCCATCAGTATTCCAAACACAGGCAGACAGGCAGATGTCCCATTGCAGAGGGAATGCCAAATGTCTATCAATGAGATGTTACCATGGCCAGAAATAACCGAGGTAGGATGACTGAGTGGCTCCTTTGTGAGACAGTCCAAGTGGGGGAAATATTTACTCATCGAGTTGAGAAATCTAAAATCAATCTAATGTCACTTAAAAATAGGAGTTGCACTGTAACTGATATGCTGATCATAGAAACCACACACGGAAGACGCTGCTATTTCTGTAAATACAAGGCAGTGCAAATGCAGTTCCACTGAATTCAGGGAATCCACACTCATTTATGGTAGGTGAACATCTGGTCTCTTATATTTGGAGAAAGGTAGGATAAATACTACCCCACCATTCCAGCAGATTCCTGTTAACTCCCCCAACTTAAATGGATTTACACCAGAATTTGTTTTTTCTTAGGCTCCCTACGTGAAAAGCCATGCAGACGTTTAAAAAAAAAAAAAAAATTGGCAAGATTAAAAGTAACCAATCACTGGAGTTTTCTGAAAATTCTGCTACTGGAAAACTACATGGAAAAAATTCAAAAGCACATTAGTGCTCTAAAACCCAGCTCCTATTTCCATAAGCCATTTCAGCCACTGATGAGCCTGACCTTTGCTGTCCTCCAAAAAAATTTAGGACTGCGAGAGATCAGCCACCTTTTGCTAAAAGCCTTGGGCTCCTATGCCCCTGCCTTTACAGATCTGAGCCACAGCTGAATTGTGAAGCTTACAGGCAAAATTTGATCTTTATACCTTTCGCCAGCTGCAAATGTCCATTCACACCAACATTCAACTACATTGTGCCAAGGAAACGGAGCAAAGAGGTCTTAAAAATATCCTCGTGCTGAAGGAAACTGCTTGATTTGATGAGTAAGTACCACCAAAAACCTTAAATGCCTTCAAACTCCCCCAGCAGCAGTGACAGCAGCAATCCCGAGCCCTTCTGGCAGGACAGGTGGTGTGCTAAAGTGTCTTGTATTATCTTTCCTCACATCTAACTCATCTGTTCCTTTGCTGAAGAACACAATCCACATTGTTAGGCTTTGTGTGTATCTGCGGTTTATGTAACATTTTGTGCTAATTAGTTCACCAGCAATTAAAAATAAACCCGTGGCAAAGCTCCACTTGCTGGTTTCACCTTGTCACAAATGTGCTTGATGCTCACTGTGTCTTAAATAAAACGTATCACTGGGAGGGAGAGATCTTTCCCGTCAATTTTTTTTCCACCATTTGGTATAATTATTCCTGACAATTTGCCCATCACACTGCAAGAGTCTTTCCAGAAGGAGAAAAATACTACTTTGTGTTCTTGTGATCACAAGTCTAATTGAGCGGAAAACAAATCTGTTAAAAAGAGAGAAAAAAAGAAAAGGGGGAAGAAAAAAAGGGAAGAATAACGAGAGATTGTGGAAAGACAAGCTAATCTTTCACTTGGTTAAAAAAATATGATGAGCAAAAGAACAAGGAAACGTGCAACCAACCACTCCTGAAAATCTGAATAGATTTTCTTCCCCTGGATTCCAGAGGAAGTCTCTGCAGCAGAGGCTGTTTTAATACAACTGATGATGACACTCAGGTCCATTTTACTGTGATGTACAGGTTTTTTTTGTGGTTTTTGATGTTGCTTTTCCATATTCCCTCGCAGCAGGGGCCTGGCCGTGGCTGGGGCAGGGCACAGCTCTGCCAGCTGGGCCAGGGCTGCCTTCCCTCTCATCCGGGGCAGCACAAACCAGGGCCACGTGCGTAATTCAAGCTGACAGGAAACATTAGCATTGCCGTACACTTTGTCAATTAAATGATGGTTTAATCAGCACAAATCTGAATGGTCAAATAATGTTATAATTAAAAGGAAATAATGGAAAGTGGTGCGGTGATTAATTAACAGAACAGCAAGTACCAGCAGCACATCTTGTCTGTGATATCACTTCTCCCCCGCTCCACGCTGGCTGGGGTGGGGGTGGTGGGAGGCACGCTGACCTTGCAGCCTCAGAAAATCCATTTCGGAGCTGCAGATCCAGCAGCAATGGCAATTTTCACAAGCTCAAATAAATGAGGAGGAGCTTTGCCTCTTTACCTTCCCTGCAGTGCTCTTCAAAGCACTGCCACACACCATCACTAGTGGCTCTAGACTATTTTTTTGCCTGCCCTTACAAACAGGAGCCTGGATACCTTGTAAACCCTGGACACCTTGGCATGTATTCTGGAGCACCAGGAGATAATGCCCCGTGTTTATCTCCCAGTGCCTGATGTGTTGATCAGTGCAGCAGCTCAGTCCCTCTCCCACTGCCCTGGCACACAACAGCCACAGCACAGCTCGTGCTGCAGAGTGTGACAGGAACTGTGAGACATGGGATCAAACACAAAATCAAACTGTGACACACCGGATCAAATACAAAATCAAACTGATCACCAAACTCTGCAGCTCTCAGGAGGCTGCACTGCTCTGCAGATGTGCATCCTACATGGTATGAAAGGGTACACTACAATGTCAGCAGTTGTAAGAGTCAAGAAAGAAAATAATCAAATAATCCAGTTTCCCTGTGCTGGATGCTTGTCTCTGGACAGAAGTTATTAACTCCCAAATATTCTCAATATTAATGCTTCTAAAGGAACTTTAAGCATCAGGGGTGTTGTAGGAAAGGCCCCAAATGAAGGCATATAGAATTTGAAACTTTTTTTTCAGATGACATAAACTTTAAAATTCCGTGCTTGGTTTGAGCTGGGTGTGATCAAACCTTGGAACTGAACCTGCTGCTAGAGCTCAGTGTGCTGGGCTGTCACTGGAGTGCCAGCTCTGAGGAGACTGCCTGGCCTCCAGCAGACAAAGGCTGGGACCATAAATGCCATCCTTTCACTCCGGGTCATCAATCCACCTCTCAGTGGTCAAAAGTTCATCAAAGTCCAGCTCCTGGCCCTGCACAGCACAGCCCCGAGTGGCACAGGGTGGGATTGTTGGGGTGCCTTGTGCAGGGACAGGAACTGGACTTTGATCATCCTTTGGGTACCTTCCAGCTCAGGACATCCCATGATCCTAAAAAAAGACCTGATAAGGATGTGTTAAAAGCAAGGAATGGAGCAGAAAGTCAGGTCAAATCCTGTTCCTCAGCACGGGGAGAGCTGCCCCAGCACCAGCACATTCCACCCAGCACGTTTCTTGAGGTCCAGGGCTGCTGAACAACACAGCTCCTAAGCCTCTTCACCCAAATTTGTCATGTTTTGCCTGATTACAGTGAAACAGCAACATGCACATTCAATCACGGGTAAAATGAGGGTGGGATGTTTTATTTAATATTTATACGCATGGCATACTGGCAAAATTACTGGCATCTGTATGTGTGTGAATGACTGTTTTGAGGAACATGTGTTGTGTGCAATGCTGTTTATTATCAGTAAATGAAGCCAAAAGCTAAGTTGAAAATGAATGCTAAATTAAAAATTATATAAAATGGAGTGAAATGATTTAATTAGCAGATTATAAGTGACACGCTTTACTATTAGAATTAGCTTGGGAGGGATTGAGGGAAGGGAGGAGGAAAAAAAAGCCCCTTGACTAGACACAGAAGGGTGGAAAAACATTTCTTTTTCCTCTGTCTGTGGAGTTACAAACACAGTAACATATTGTCCTGGTGTTTATAATCACAGACTCTGCTGCCGTCACAGTACTTGCTTAATGAGGCAGCCAGTTAGGAATAATGAGACTTTGAAACAAATTGTTCTCGCTTCTGAAAAGAGAAAGAGAAGGATGTGTGGTACTCTAATACCATGCATTTAGAGCGCTCTGCTAACATCTCTGTGCTTTACTCCTCGTACTGCATCCCTCCAGTGGAATTTATGAGTGGAGAAATGTGTTGTGGTTTCCTATAAAATGAGGAAGAAAGCTCAGAACTCTATTTATTCCCAGGTTCTGCCTCTAACTTGTTGCATGACTTCATTAAAAAAGCATTGCCTTGCTAAATTAATTACCACATGTGAAACACTTTGAACATTTTTGCTTGGTGTCTACCTTCAAAACAGAATATTTCACTCCCATAATGATCTTCTATTAAAATTGTCGATATTCTTTGCCAGCAGGAATTGATTTTGCTTCTCTGAGCTTCCAGGAGCATGGCTGGAGAAGGACCCCAGCACTCCATGGGACACGGGGATGTCAGGAGGTGGGAGATCCATGCTGCACCCCCGGCTCCCTGGCACTGCAGGCAGGCAACCAAGGTGGATTCGCAGCTTCTTCCCCATCATTTCCCTGGACACCCCATCTCGTCCCAGCACTCTCCTCCTCCACACAGACTTTTCAAACAGCATATGGAGCTCACAGCCCGGCTCCTCTGTCCCCAGCGTGCGGCTCCCCTGGGCTGCCTGTCAAACTCCCACTCCCCTGCTCCCACAGGGAGCCGAGCCATCCGAGTCTGCGGCACCCTGAGAATGCTCCGTGTTCAATACAGCCTGCAAAAAACCCATTACCATGCACAAGCCCGTCTCTGATAAAATAATCCTGCTTAAATTCAGAACCCACAAAACCATGACAACTTTGGTGAGCCTTCAAACTAAAAGCCTTTAAATTATTTTCATCTCCAAACACCGAACGAGCGTAAATGTAAACAGAGGTGTATTGATGCCTAAAGAGGCCAACCTGGAAACAGACACTAGACAGGAGAAAGGGAATAAAGGTGGATATTTATTTGAAAGGCCTTCAGAGGCACACCCTGGGCAGGCCAAAGGCTATACCCAAAATAGATGACAGGTCACTTTTATAGCTTTGGTCCATTTGCATCTCAACCCAATTGCACCAATTAAACTTTAGCTAATGATGGAATTTCCCCTCAGCTTGCCCCCCTTCTCCAGATGCTGGGTTACACATTTTGGGCCTAGGCCGGGCTGGGTGTCCTTGGAGAGCAGCCTGGAGAGGCTTTGTTCTGTCTGTCTCAGCATGAGAGAGCAGCAGCTCCCAGGCTGCAGGACACTGCAGAGTTACACACTGGGAATGCAGGATTTGAAAAATATAAAAGTTAAAACAAAAGGCATCAATATGGGCAGCAATACCTCTATTTATTTTGGTGGAAAGCCACCAGCAGCTGCCCCTGGTGACCAGCATTACACCTCCACTACAAACCAGCACGGAGAAGGGACTCCAGGCTCTGACCCCCAGAGCAGCTCAGCCTCATGGAACACTGAAACCTCCCAGCAGCTCCTCCTGGAGCAGAGACACGGTGAGCTGCAGGAGGAAGGTGCAGAACCACGGGGAGGTAGAAGGAAGGCCCTAAGCAGGATTCAGCGAGCGGGGGCAGCCCTGGGAGGGAGCAGGGAGGCTGCCAGAGGGAAGCACAGGCAGCCCAAGGCTGCTCCAAGAGCAGAGCAGCTGCTGGCTGCTCACACAGCCATACGGCTGCTTCCCAGCCAACATGCTGCTCCCCGTGCTGAGCAGCAACTGCAGAAAACAACAGACGGGAAATAATAAGGGCTATATATTACGTGTAGATTAAAAATAAAAAAAAAAAATCAGGTTCTCCAACTGAGCATGCTTGCACCTTTCAGCTTCTTCTTGGTAGCTGCGATCCAGGACCAGGGGTTGAGTTATAGGAGCACTGGCTCTTGCTCTAAAAGCCAGAAATGCCACAGTTTGCAGTCTGCACATGAGACGATAACCCACATTACTTTCTAGGCATCTACCGGCATTGAGAAGCCGCTGATCGAGTTGCTAATTTGGAAAAAAGAAAAAATTAGAAAAAAACAAGATGGAGAGTGAACTTACTAGAAACCACTTTAGATGTGTTTGCTTATAGAAAAAAATGCAGGTTGGAATGGGGGTGGTGGGAGGATTTTTTCCCTAGTCTCCCACGTACTCCTAAAATGGTCTGTGCATTGCCTGGAAGTAAATCAATACTAAGCACAGTCCAGGCGAGACTGCCATCTTACATGAAGCACTGACTGTAAAATAGACACAAAAGACACATGATACTCTCTAAGGTCCCCAGCAGCTATAATATCCATCCTTGGCAGCTCGCTTGACATTTCCTTGCCCTGCTTCCCAGTCCTCTTTCTTCTGCCTCCTCCCTCCCCTCTCCCCCTCTCTCTCGCTAACAGCCATGCTCTGCTCTCAGGGGCTCGCCGACCGGGTGAACAGATAACAAACCTGTCAAGAAGGGTTTAGCTGGGGAATAAATCCTGCACTCGCCAGGAAATGATGTGTACAATGGGAAAATACAAGGGATGACATGAGCCTTCCCTTCTGAGAGAGTGGCCAGGAGATGCTTAAAATGTTACAGCTCGTGCTAAATGGACATTGGGATGGCTGATTAGATCGTATCTCAGACCTTTCAAGTGCCTCCCTTCCTCCCCACTTCTCACTGCTACTGAAGACACACAAAGAAAGCAGACAAAGCCCATCCCTGCTTCCACTCCTTAAAATACATATATATATATATTTTTTTTTTTAGAGGCTTGGCCATGAAGAAGGTGGGGTTGGCACGGGCTAAGCTTAAGGTCAAGGCTAAAATCTCTTTTAGTGGCAGGAAAGGTCACGTGAAATCCACTGGATAGTTACAATTTCCATTTATAAAAGGGAAATATAAAAGCAAGAACCTTATCTTGGGGACTTAATACATGTCTTGGTTTATTACTGTTTTCAAAGGGCCTTTTGCACAAATCTGATTTGCACTGGTGCAATAAAGATTCATTATCCTTTTACACAGCAGACTTTGCATTTCTGCTCAGGATTTAATTACGAAAAACAGAACCCATCCCATAAACAGATGCTAATCACAGTAGGAAAGTACTTTCATTTGAGTAACAAGGTAGCTCAGAAAGTTTGGTTGGAAGTTTGCTGTATCAGCAAGGAGAGCTATTAGGGAGGAGAAAAGGGAGGGAAGAACTGATTCCATCCTGCTCACAGCCAGCATCTCCACGCTGAGATCTCAGGGAGCTGGTTTTGCTGGAAACAAAAGCAGTCCCCTCTCCAGCATCAAGCCTGAAGAACCTTGTCTCCAACTGCTCCTGGAGATTCCAGCACTGGCTGCCTCAACCCAAACCCTCAAATTCCAGTTTGAAGAACTCTAGGGTCCAGATGGAATCATTACTTTTGGTCTCTAGCACAGCAAACTGTGCAGCTGCTGTTGAGGACTGCTCCCTACGTCCAAGCACACACACCACGGCTCTGAGAGGGATTTTTTAAAGCAATGTCATCCACCCCATTGACATTTTACAGAGCTGGGGAATCTTGCAAAATGAAACTGCTGCCAGGGCACTTCTGGCCCTTGAAATCCAAGATGCTTGGTTTTACTCTTCTAAAATACCTTTTGAGATGCTGATACCACAGTGGAAGTGTGACTCCAGTGGATGGATATGACAAAAATTGTGCCTGGTAAGTGCACAATGGGCAATCCATGACAGATACTCTGGTGAGACTGATGCCTTACGTTTTAGCTTTTATATGTTTCAAATCCTGCATTCCCGGTGTGTAACTCTGCAGTGTCCTGCAGCCTGGGAGCTGCTGCTCTCTCATGCTGAGACAGACAGAACAAAGCCTCTCCAGGCTGCTCTCCAAGGACACCCAGCCCGGCCTAGGCCCAAAATGTGTAACCCAGCATCTTGAGAAGGGGGGCAAGCTGAGGGCAAATTCCATCATTAGCTAAAGTTTAATTGGTGAAATTGGGTTGAGATGCAAATGGAGCAAAGCTATAAAAGTGTGAAGAACTCGTGACTCGGGGTCCATCTTGGGTGCAGCCTTTGGCCTGCCCAGGGTGTGCCTCTGAAGGCCTTTCAAATAAATATCCACCTTTATTCCCTTCCTCCTGTCTGGTCTCTGTTTCTAGGTTGGCCTCTTTAGGCACCAAGACAAGCTGTGAGCAAAGCAATACCACTTGCACAGAGAATGCTACCCACATAAAATCTAAAACAGTTCAGGTATCACAAATAAGTCATGTGATGGCTCCTTAAAGTTTGATGGAACAATCAGGAAAATGTGAATTTTGGTAACTTTGCACAAAGTGGTATTTAAATACATATTACAAAGTTAAATCCACTGTGCAGTAACCAAGTAGACAAAAAGTACAACTGCTTGTAATACTTTCCAGTTTACTTAGAGCAATATATTAAAAAAAACAATATCATGTACATACTATCCAAGTTTTATAAACATAATATTTCATAAATATAATATAACAATAATAATATAATGATATCTATAATAATATATCCAGTGTCTTACAAGAGAAGCCACAGCCCAGGGTCCCCTGGTCAGGGACCAGCCCTGTCTAAGCAGGTAAAACCATGTCAATGACAAGGGGGGTTTTGCTATAATCAAGGCCACACTGGGTCCTGAGGACTCTGCCTATGCCTCTTCAAACTCACAGACGACAACTCTCTTTGTGACATAACACACTGCAATAAACCTTGTGTGCAACATCTTGAAGGAACAATGCCTTCACTAATGATATTTTAATGAGGAAATGCATAGGCTAATTACTCTGTCTTCTAGCTAGTCTAAAAAAAAATCCTGCACCCAAGAAATGCAGTGTTGAAGGGCATTTTTCTGGAGTTTTGTTGTCTCTGTTTACTTTGAGTTGGGGTTTTGTCCTCATTCTTGGTGGAGCAGGTGGGACTAAGCAGGAGTGCCACAGAAATGGCTTTGGCTAAGAGGAAAAGATGACTGCTGAATAAGATCATATCTTCCTTTTTTATTCTGTGTGTGTGTTTTCTTAATTTGCAACTGGTATTTTAAGGGAGAGACACATACAGTACTTATCTATTATTAGAGGAGTTGAGCAATATAATATGATCCTGTTTATGCCCTAACAGCAGCGAGTGATGGACTGGTTTGCCACAGACACCATTTTATTACTGCAAGGCCACATGTGCTGGGAGTTGCAGTGACCTTACACTCAGAGGTTCCCATCTTATTTTCTACTGCTAAGTGTTGCTTTTTTTTCCATTTCTGGAGGGGAAGAAGGTCACTTCTCACTATTACTGTTCCATTAACTTACACTACAGCATACCCATTCTTAATCCAATAGCACCTTACCTCGTGCCTTTTAACTCAATAATGCATTATTTTCTCAAGCCTTGCCTACACTGACCAAATTAATACCTGAGGTTCTGCAGTAATCAAGAGCAGAGCAGAGGAGATGTTCAGTGAGGGTACTGAGGGGCTTAGGCACTGTCACAAACCTTTCTTCCTTTCACCTTTGCAGTTGTTAACACTGAGTGATGCCCCCCTCACATCTGCAGATCTGCCCTGGACCTGCATTCTCATTCCCAGACCAAACATGCCATTTTTCATCACTTACTCAGTAATGCTGATGCCTCACAACACTTCTTAACACACATCAGACAAGACAACACTTGCATTTTAGCGACGTTGCATTTTATGTTAGGTCAAGGTGTTGCTTGAAGCCAGTGGGAAAATGTGGGAATCCAGGGTGTCCTTGCCACACACACTGCTGGGAGTGCTGGGGCTCAGCGTGGGACAACTTTTACTCTATTAAACAGTGGCTTTACCCACCTGAAGGAAGAGTCCCAGCCCTTACCCGTGATTCATGTATCACTGGAGCCCCTCAGTAGCACTGTCAATATGATTTTATCTAGCAATTGGTCTAGGTGCAAAAAGTGACTCTGGTTCAATTGTTCTGCCATTTCTAATTTATCTTCTTTAATAAATAAATAAACAAATAAGCGGGGATGTTTTATTTAAGAATCTGATTCTAGACATATCAATGCATTAACACACATCCCTGCAGATTCAGCCTTTTCTGATTGAATTCTGGATCATTTTTACTCAGTGAATGGAATAGGAAAAGTCCAGGATGCCAAGAGAATAATATACTACAAGCTGCTGTTATGATGACATGCTTCAAATAATCCCCAGCCAAAATGAAATTTAATTATAGCCATTGTTTGTATTATTCAAACGACTATTGACAGGAAATCTATCCAGCATGACGTTTCCTCTTTGTATTCATTGCAGCCTTTAGACTGGAAGGAAAAAAAAAGAAAACTAAGAAAAAGGAAATGTTCTCCCCCCGTCCTCCTTCCCTGGTATCAGGCTACACGAGGCCACTGAAGCCCAGTTGATTTCCCAAGCCCAATTATTTTGCAGTACACAATCCTCCAGAACAGCAGGGCTCACCTGGGGACTGGGGCTGCCTAAACACGCCGCACTTAATGGAGTCCCTGAAGCTGGCTCCATTTCATTGCTTCTAACTAATAGGCTGTGATATTTTTTTTCCCCAAACAGGCCACAGCTCTTCCTGCTCCCCTCGCCCATCCTCCACGCCAAATCCGAGTGGCTAACGAGGCATTAGGAGAGCACCTCCTCTGCAAACCTCCACCACCACCTACTGACTGCAGGGCTGAGCTGCTCACCTGGGCACCTGGGGGGCTCCTCCTGCACCTCCCAGGGCTCCTCCCTCACATCCTGGGGCTCCTCTGCATCTCCTGGGGCTCCTCCTGCACCTCCCACTCACCTGTGGTGCTCCTCCCTCACATCCTGGGGCTCCTCTGCATCTCCTGCGCCCCTACAGGGCTCCTCCCTCACATCCTGGGGCTCTTCCTTCACCTCCTGCTCACCTGCTGAACATGCAAAGCTCCTCCTGCACCTCTGCCTGCACCTCCCAGGGCTCCTGCTTCAACCCCTGCTCACCTGCAGGGCTCCTCTGTCACATCCTGAGGCTCCTCTGCATCTCCTGGGGCTCCTCCTTCCCCTCCTGCACCTNTCCTGGGGCTCCTCTGCATCTCCTGGGGCTCCTCCTGCACCTCCCACTCACCTGTGGTGCTCCTCTCTCACATCCTGGGGCTCCTCTGCATCTCCTGGGGCTCCTCCCTCACATCCTGGGGCTCCTCTGCATCTCCTGCTCACCTACAGGGCTCCTCCCTCACATCCTGGGGCTCTTCCTTCACCTCCTGCTCACCTGCTGAACATGCAAAGCTCCTCCTGCACCTCTGCCTGCACCTCCCAGGGCTCCTGCTTCAACCCCTGCTCACCTGCAGGGCTCCTCTGTCACATCCTGAGGCTCCTCTGCATCTCCTGGGGCTCCTCCTTCCCCTCCTGCACCTGCAAAGCTCCTCCTGCACCTCTCAGGAATCCTGCTGCACATCCCAGGTTCCCTCCCAATTTCACGTTTCATCCGAACAACACAAAAAGAAATTAAAAACACAGTCCTGTAGGTAGAGCCTGCTGGCATGGATATTACTAAACCCCTTCAAGGCTTAATAAAAGTGCTCTTTTTTAAGGTGTTGATGATTTTAATATAATCTGATCTATTTTTTCTTTTCTTTCAATTCCAACCTCTTGTTTCTATGCATGTGTTACAGGACAGGTCTCCAGCAACAGAAAGAACACGGCCACTTCAGAAAGAACACTTGTGTGAATTGTTCATCCAAATGTGATCTTCTGCCTCCCTTTTTCTCCTAAATCCCATCGCTTTTAGGTTTCTGTACAATCTCCCTGTCTCAGCCAGCCGAAGTCCAGTTATAACGCACCTGTTCTTGAAAGAAAAACTTGAATCAGAACACTAAAACTGACAATGTTTGCAAGTGCTGAGGTTCAAAAGGAGGAGGATTTTGAGGTGAATATTACTGTCATATTTAGCAAGCCCCGCAGAGCTGTTGGGGAGAAAGTACTGCGCACTGAGGAGTCCAGGCAGGGCTGGAGCCGAGCTGCCTTTTTCCTTTGGCACTGGAAGGAAGGTTTTACTCCTGCTGAGGCAGGCTGCAGTGAAAGACCTCTTACAGTCATCCACAGAAAGCAAAATATAATCTTTCCTTTTCTTATTTCTTTTTTTTTTTTCCCCTCCTAAAATACTATTCTGAAGTTTTCCGGAATGAAAAACGATGCAGTGAGGGAAAAGATCTTCCCAGGGAAGGGCTGACCCTGTGCAAGGCCCAAGGCTGGTGCCAGAGCCCTGGGGGACAGGAGGTGACACAGCCTGGCCTGGGACACCCAGGGGAGCTTTGGAGCCCCGAGAGGATGAACCCCGAGGAGCCTGGTCTGAGCTCAGAGCCTGAGCAGGGCTGGGCCAGAGACTGCCTGGAGTCCCTTCAGCCTGAATTATCCTGTGATCCCCCAGTTCATTACAGCAGCAGGTGAGAACTGCACTGATGGGTTTGGAAAACAACAACTGAGGGCATCCCAAGGCTCCTCGGAGGAGGTGGAAGGGCTGGAGGGGCACAAAAGGCTGCCAGGGCACAAAAAGCTGCCAGTGAGGATCTCTCTCAGCTGGGAAGGGCTGGGATTTTGCACAATCAGCTCCCGAGCAGGAACCTCTCTGAAAGCTGGAGGTCTGAGGGGAAATGAAAGGCAAAAGGCTGCTCCTGCTGTGCCCTGCAGTTTTCAGGGTCACTGTGTGGGAAGGACACGTCGAGGCAGTGCCCTGATCCCAGGGAAAGCAGGGACACAAACCCCTGAGGATCTCTCTCATCACTCGCTGCTGCCTGACAGCTGCCTCCGTGTCTGCTGCACCACAGCACTGCCAGGCTTCTTCAGAAGCATTTGAAAAGAAAGTAAGGAATATTTTATGGTCAGGCTGTGATGGTTTAAGGTATTTTTTTGTTCTTTAAATTACATAATTATTTTTAATTACAATTAAAAAGTACAGAAAAGTAAAAGTCACACTTTTTTATGACAAGCAGAAAACCCGTCCTGGCTGACTAATCATCTGATTATTCAGTAAAATTTCTATCTTGATAATCTGTTGTGAAGTGGAAGTGAAACACTTCCATTTCCTATTTAAAATCCAGCCAAATCAGGACTGTATCATGTGAGAGCTGTCTACAAAAGATCTGAGCAAATAAACGAGGTTTTGGAAACAAGAGAACTCAAATTGAAGCAATAAAGAAAACTAAACCACCAGTGCATTAATTCAGCCTGGGACAGTGCTTTCCTGTGTTTTTCTCCTCAGTGAAAGACAAAATTCAGCAGAAAGAGGGCCGGTGTTGAGCTGGAGGTAACAGGAGGTCTCACAGCTCTCAGTACTCCAGACACCTTCGCTAGTGGGTGTCTTCCTGCAATAAAAAATTGTAATATCACATTTTATGTAGCCTGTAAGCTGTCTGGGTATAGCAATTATCTTTCCTAAACAGCACTGAACACAGTGGGGGCTTATGTTTCTTCAGATCTGAAAGAATTAAAGATCTTACAGGGAGGATGAGGGTGGGAAATTGGGCCCAGCCCCTCCCTGCTGGAGGCAGCGTGATGGGGGAGAAGGGGCTGAAGGGCAACTGAGCTGGATGTGTCTGTCCCCTTCCTCCTGATTAAAGCAAAGGATCTCAGCAGATGATGTTCTGGGCCCATCCAGTCTATTTCAGTTGTTTGGAAAGGTTTTGTGGCTAAAAAAGCATTCTAAAACCAAAAAAAAAAAAAAGCAAAACAACTTTAGACAATTCTTTTTTTTTCTTTACTTTCTTATGTCTGTGAGGGACAACTTTCTACGATCCTCAAAAGACTTTCAAATGTCTGTTAGAAAAGAGGACCCTACCACATTTGTAACAAAAACATAAATGCTTAGTTCTTACCAATATCCAGTGTACAGCCACAGGAACAAGCAGAGAACATGAACAGAATCACAGCATTAAGGAATGGTTTGGGTTGGAAGGGACCTAAAGATCATCTCAATTTCACCTCCAGGTGAATTTGGTATTTTGGGCAGTTTTGTTAAAACTGAGATGTCCTGTGTCACTAATCCCACCAGAAAGTCTCTGCCAGACACGAGGGATACACCGAGAATGCTCTGGGCTCCATATGTCACCAGCTCTGGAATCAACAAGGATCCTGGGACAAACAAATCCTTGGCTCTCTCATGGCCCTTTAGAAGTGTAGTGCTTCTCTCCTTCTGCCAGGCTCTGGTGACATCACTTTCATCTGTTTGTCTTTCAGATCCTGCATTTTTAAGATGGGGCTGATGTTGAGGGACACCCATGACTGGGTTTCTCTGAATAACCTGTGCAGGTGAAACCCTTGGGTGAAAGATGGAAACTACTGTAAGCAGCAGGAGTGCTGGGGATGTTCTGAAGGGAGAACATGGTTTTATTTTTGGTTTTGGGTTTTTGTTTGTTTGTTTTGTTGGGGTTTTTTGTTTGTTTGTTGGTTTGGGGTTTTTTTGTGGGTTTTTTT
>VWZT01015827.1:289476-305793 GCA_013397055.1 Pachycephala philippinensis
TTTCTTGTTTGGTTTTTTCGTAAGAAACTTCTCCTGTAGAGGACCTAACACAACACTGCCTGCATCCATCCCACCTCCCCCAGACAGGGTCCATTTGCCTGGGGAAAAGGGGCTGTGCTGTCCAAGTGTGACAGCACAACATCCAGATTGAAAACCCCTCCAGCCAGAGCTGTCTTAAGGGCTTGCAGTCACTCCTAAGTTCCTGTACTTTGTTACTTAAAGCACGACACGATAGTGAGGTTTAATCACACTTGACATTTAGCTTGAGGTACAGTAAGTACACCTAAATCACCTCTTTGGCCAAAAGTGGCTTTGATGTTCCCATGGGAGACAGTTATTGTTGTCTTCAAAGGTTAAACCCTGACTAACTCTGGGAGGTGGAATGACAGGAGCTCAGGGATGAGGCAGGAAAGCCTCTCCAGTGATCACCTACACCAACAGAATTCCTTCCACCCAACTTATCATCACTGTAATAGTAACTTGCAAATATATCCTCTGTTTGAAAAGACTTCCCGGAGAAGGGAGAGCTTTCCTGCTTTGCAGACACCAGTGTTACAGTGTTTTTGCAGAGCACATATTAAAATGCATTAAGACATAACTAGGGTTGTCTCCATGTTATGCTGCTATTCTTAAGCTGTTATGTTACTAAGCCACATTGGCATTTTTCAACTTTCCTTTGATGTTCTCTCTATTATCTTTTTATAGCATAATCACACATTTTGGTATGTCGAAGATCAAAGGGAAGCTGGAGCTTCTAAGGCTAAGCCTGGATATGGGGCCTGTAACTAACTGAATTCATTATATTTAATAATATTCTCTAAGGAATGGCAGGGTGAAGTCATATGAAATAATAAACATGAAGGTAAATAGTGAAGAACTACTGGAGTAAGTTTAATGGCAGTTTTGTTTTATGCTTCTCTTAAGATCCTGCATCAACCCTGTCACCCTGCACTGCAGGAGTGATGAGATTCACTGACACTCAGCCCCTGACACCTGCCTGTGACAGCCCTTAATGCTCCAAATTCTTCACTTGAACAGCTCTCTCACCAAAATTATAAAATTTTTAATAGACTGCGATACTCTTACAGAGATTGTTTTGAACAAATGTTCTGCATTTGATAAACAAATTGAGGCACTTAAAAATATTCTCAAAGTAGACAGGTGTAAATAAGAAAACAGGTCTTCATAAAGAACTTAATTCCTTTGGGCGCCCTGGAACTCCTATGTCAAAAATACTCATCTTCTGGCAGGCTTGGTAAGATTAAAATTAGTTCTAGCTGGCGTCACCAGAAAGCTGTAACACACAACTGAATGACAGTCAAAAAGGTGTAAAATTCTCTTCTATTTTAGAAGGGACAAAGAAATGTGTTCTAACTTGGTCCTTGTAGCTGAATGCTCACTGATGAGTGCAAGGGCAACCATATCAATTACCTGAGCACTGGCTCTCAGCAAACAGCCCTGAATTGCACAGCCAGATGTCATCAAGGGCTTGCTTTTCACACTTACAAACTGGAAGTTAATCTAAATAAACTTGCAGAGTGTGCTAATTGAGCAGTGCTACAAAGTCCTGTGCAGACACGATTGCTAAGGACAGCAGCCTTCCCCTGGCTGGAGATTTCTTGGGGTGTAACCCAAGCAGGGTGAGGAGCTCCTCACTCCTGAAGGGCAGTGCCCAGCTTGGTGCAACTGCTCCCACTGGCCTGTTCCAGAGGGAAATGGAACAGGTCAGGGTTAATCACCTTCACAGCAGCTGAAGGGAACTTGTCTCACTGCCCACAGAGAGGGGCTGGAAGCTGTGCTGCCAAATCTTTCAGCTCAGCAATAGGGCCAAGAGAGGGAGGGGTGGGGGAAGGAGCTCTTCCAGAGCCTGTCAAAAAGTAAAAAGTATAAAGAAATTAGGAAATTGCTGCCCCCTGTTTCTGCAGGTTCTTGGACTATAGCACCAATGGAAGTATTGGCATGGGGAGACACAAGACATGAAAATGGGGCAGAAATGGTTCCTCTTGAACCTGAAACAACCTGGAATGGCTCCATGGCTGGCTCCTGCCAGCTGGGAATAGGTCATTTCTTAAATGATCCCAACTACACTGCAGGACAACACCTGACTAATGTGAAAGTGATTTAGGATGTCAACACAACTGAATTAAAATGTTCTAAACGTAAGTAGAAGTCCATCAAAGAGCTTAATGTGGCTCTGCCAACCCACTGTAAATCACACTTCTCAGCATAACTTCCTAAGAGTCTTCTTACAGCCAAGCCCTAACCTGAAAATAACTCTCCCCTTTCTGCACTGGCATTTCACGCATCAGAAATTACCTTCACATTGCTCAGGTAACACCTACACGTGCAGCAAGAGGGCAAACAGGACTGCCAGGTGCTTGCCAGAGGGGCACCCACGTTTGGGCAGCAGCTGCAGACCACACTGGCCTGGAGAACTGGGAAATCCAGGGGCAACTCAGCCAGGACCAAGGAGATAACCACTGGTTACCAAACTCGAACAACCAAAAGCCATCAGGCAATCCAGTGCAACCCAGCATCTGGGAGATGTCACTTGCAGAAAATGGTTTGTGCTGGTCTCTACCTGTGTGTAACTGAAATTCTTGGTAATTATTGGAGAGAAGGTTAAAAGCTCCTCAAACCTTGGTACTATTCTGTCAGCCTGAATTTTCTTCTGAAGCCTCATAACCAATGACAAAGACTATACTGACCCAACTTTTAGAAGCTGCAGCTTAACAGGAGAGGCAAAAAGAAGTTTGCCTTTTCTTTTACTCCATCAATTCCACAAGATCCCTCCACATCCCATGTGCTCACAAGCAACTTTCTCCTTGAGTTTTCTTGAGCAAGCCCTTGAGTGCCTTCTAATATCCAACACACTGCACACACTTGGTCCTCTCTCAACTTAAAGCTTTTAACATTCAGCACTTAAATCCACAAAGGATAACCAGGAAAAGCATCAGCTTAACACCCCAAGGGTGAAACTCCTCTCACCCAGTGCTGCTCTGGCTTGGCCACAAAACCACTGGATCCCACAGGCTCTGAGGGGTGGAGCTGGCCACTCTCAATCCTGCCCTAAGTGTTGGGATGCTCAGAAACCATGGGAAATCCACGTGGAGAATGAGCTGAGGGTTCAGACCTGCCTGCCACTGATGCAGAACATCCCAAGCCCTTCTCCCAGCTCCCCTGTTTATTGGAATCCAAACAGTGGATCCGGGGAGGTTATTTTTAGAGTGCTGTTCAATTAATCTTGGTTCTCTTGATAGACAACAGAGAACGAGTCTTGCAGCTCTGCATTAAGCATGCTCATTTTTTTTATCTCTATTTATTGTACAATAATTTAACTTTATTGAAGTGAGGGTTTAAGTCCCCAAGGCAGATTGAAGTGCTGAGCCTGGGTATTCCAGTGCAACAACAGTCCTTGTGCCTGTATTAGTGCCAAACTTCCCTCAAACACTAACTTTCAACCTAGCAGCTCTTTCTCAGTGTGTAAAATTCCAGTATTTAATTTATTTAAAGTTATGCTTTTTGAAACATGCAAAACATCCATTATTTTCCACAGAACACCTGTTTCTCTTAAAAGATTCACCATTATTTGAATGCTTTCTCAGCACTGTTATTTATGTTGTAAAAAGGATTCCCAAACAATTCTCTCTGTGTGATAAAGTCTACTTGATGAGACTGACAGTTGGGAGGAAGTATCTCCAGGGAATATTCCAAACTGCCATTACACTTCAGCCATGATCCAGTCAAGAGACAGAATTTAATTAATTATTTTCTATCCAGAAAGAAATATATATAACCTTAAGCACTTGTACAGCCCAAATGCAAATGGCTGTGTATGAAGATCACGAGCTGAACACTAAAATTAGTATTTCTCCAAAAAGCAGTAATATAAAATCTAACCTTCTCTAAAGATGTTCAATTCTACACACTGGATGTGAAACAAGACAGGAAATGTTATTCCAAGGCTGTGAAAAAGAAAGTAGAGTTATACCCTTACTCAAAGGGAACTCAGATTTGAACAGGTTTTGAAAAGTATTGCAAAACACTAAAAGTTGCCTGCGTTCTTGGCAGCAAAGCCTGTCTTAAGAACATGGAGTAGGAAATCATAATAAAGGGTAATACAACCTTCTGTTGTACACAGGGCTTTTAGGATGGGATTAAAAAAGGCATTTTTGGTGTGACACATTCAGAATGACAGTCTCACAGCGAGGCCTGGGGAGTGCTCATATGACACAAAGTCAAAGCTCTGAGGTTTCTCAGGAGCTCTGTGGGTCACATCATGGGGCACAGGTACCGTGCAAAATGCAGTCTGGCAGTTTGGGGTTATTCTGCCTAAGTGGAAAAAACGTTACAATAAGGTCAGAATATGCCCTCCTCCAAAATAATGGGAATTGCAACTTCCAGCATGATATTGCCTTGTTTGTTCCTGTGGTAAAACACGCCTCGGGCACCTCCTACACGTGCTGGAAATCAACCCAAGAAAAAACTGGGTTGTTTTTTGGTTCATTTTGGTGAGTATTTAGAAGTCACTTCTCCTGCCGTATCAGTCCAAGCACCACAATCCAATCCCAGCAGATTGTTATCAATCCACAGGGTGATTTTTTCAAAGCTGCCAATGGGATTTAGATGCACAACCCTAATTTATTTAAGAGGAGCTGTAATTCCAAGTCTGGACTTGAAAGCAGAGTTTTATATATATATACAAGCACACACACATACCTACATGTCTGAAAACACAACCAAAGGCAAGGGAGGGTTGTTTTGACAAAAACAGTGAAGACAAGAACAACAAACCCATAGGGAACAATAACTGTAATGGATTACTGATAATGTCAGAAATGTCTGGATGGCTCCAGCCAGAGAAACCCACTACAGGCTTGTTTATACTGAAACAAAGCAATATATAATATATTGGGCATTTGGGTTTTGCTGTTTGTGAAAGAAACTCGAGCCATTCTGTGTTTTCTTTGCATCTCATAGTATCACTGGAGGTAACCATTAAGCTCATTTTACTTGTGAATAGGTTGAGACATAAATCCAAGGTTACAGACAAAATCTCTGATTCAGCAAAGCACTTAAGCACATGCTTAGCTGTAAACACATGTACCATCCCATAAAAGTAAAGATAATCATGTGCTTAAGTGCTTTGCTGAATCAGGGCCAAAGACAATAGCAGAGCCAGGAGGAGAAGCCAGGCATCACTAAAACAACTAGACAACTTTCCCTGCAACATAAATGTTATAAAAAGGAATAGATCATAAAGGGGATGGTTATGACTTTTTAGAAGAGTTAAGAACAGCTGTCACAAGGTGGGGGGTAGGGACCAAGAATAAACAGGCATTTCAATATTGGTTTTCACAGCATCCTTAAGAAAGCAGAAGGTAATTTGCTTCCTATTTCATCTCATGCCACTCTTCAAACCTGCTTCCTCACTCGAGGAAAATCACGGTGCATTACCTAGCAGCTCTGCTAATTGATTTAAGACTGATCATCCTTCATTACTGTATCTTTGACTATTGAAATGATAAAGAAAGAGCAGACAGGTGAGTGAGAGCAGGAACTAGGTGCCAAGCAGAAAACATTAACATTTTTCTCACTGGGATTTTTATTAGGTAGAAAATAATCATTTCACTTGGCATCCCTTTATGTTCACAAGTAACCAACGCACCATGAAGGATATAGGCAGTGTTTTCAGCACATTACAGCCCTGCCACAGAGAACTCAACCATCAGTCACGTTGGGATGCTGCAATTCATACCCCAGCCCACATCAGGCTGCCCAGTCCTGTCCTGGGCACAGGTTTTTGCCTGACACACCCACACAAAGCAGCTCGGCACACCCCGACGGGCTCGGGGCTCCTGCTGAAGTCTGAGGGATGAAACTGGAGGTGCAGAAAGCTCTTGGGGAAAGCCCTGATTTGTTCAAACAACCCACTGTATGGTTTTAATATATTTTCTGAATACATTTCAGAAACCTTGCAGGATTTTTTGGGGTCGTGTATCTGCTCTGCATTTCTTTTAGATTGGAAACTGTCTTAAAACTATCCAATTCAATGTTTCTCCTATAAAGCCCTGACTTGCAATTACTCTCTCCTTTCTCTGGAGCCAGAAGCGCTCTTATCTGCATTCCCTGAGTGGAGCAGCAGGTACCACGGTGCTAACCACACATTTGGTTCACATTAACTTATCCCCCCCTTGTGCAGGGCCATAAAAAGTTAATTGGAATATGCAGCTCCAACACACACCACAACACGAGCTGGGCCAGCCAACACTAAAACCTTACTGTGTGGCAGCTCTGCTTGGAAACAAACTCAGACCTGTCAGGTCTCATTTGGAGAAAGCAAAAAAGGCAAAGAAATGGAGCCAATATCTCGTTTCTTCTGGTGTAACCTTGTAACTTCCTATGGGACACCAGGCAAACCAAACTCTGCTGGAGGCAGAGACGGAGGCTCCCTCTGACACAAGGCAAAATATGATGAAATGGGGAATTCGGGGCTGCCAAAGCTGGTCAGGACCATACAGACAGAGCAGAACTGAGCCAAGGAGACCCTGCTCCTGCCCTTCACCAGGGGTTTTCCCCAGCAGCATTCCCTGGAGCCCAGGCGCCCTGACCAGCAGTGCTGTAAAGCAGATGTGCAGTTTGGAACTGGCTTCTTCAGTCAGCAGCATCAATAAAGCAAACATCTGGGCTTAGGGGGTGTCTCACAGCCCAGTTTATGTAGGCATTTCCTTCTTGGCATCCTAATGAACAGCTTCCTACTCTTCAAAATTATTTTTAATTAGTTTTGATTAAAGAATAAATTAATAATTAACCCCCCATCAGTGATAATAGAGTTTGAAGTGCTCACAAATCCTACAGTTCGGCAGTTTGGGAGCCAGAGGTTAAGCATAGCTCAGTAAATCCATCCATCCATCCATCCATCCATCCATCCATCCATCCATCCATCCACCCATCCATCCATCCATCCATCCATCCTCCTGCAGCTACACCCCTTTTTACTAATCCTGCCCCAGCCACGAGGCTTTTCCTGAGTCAGACCTCAGGGAGCACCCTCCTCTCCTCCATCCCCACCCCCCTGGTGAGTGGCCACCACCCCAGGGAGCCCTCCAGGAGAAAAGCACCACAAATCAGGAAGAAACCCCTTCCACAGCTTTCTGCACAAGCAGAGATTTAAGGAATTTGGCACTCAGACCTTCTAAATCGAGGTGTAAAATCTGAATTTCTGGTTTGTTTTTTACAGGATAAAAGTGCTCCCCGAGCCCTGAGTGCCCCAGTTCCTTACACACCCTGAGTTCAGTCATGTCACAGCTCTCTCCCCACGGTGCCTCTGTGCAGGCACAACACCAACCTGCCCTTTCCCAGGCTGTGCCAAGGATTGCCAAGCTCCTCAGAGAACACCTTGCTCTGGCTGAGGAGATGCACAGCTCTCACAACAAAGCAGTCGGCGTTTGCAGTGCTACAGAAACACAAACAGGCTGCACTCAGCATAACTCAGCGAAAGGCATCTCAGTGCTCCTGCAAGCAGGAAGGAGCAATAGTAAATAAATAAGGAACGTCCTGACAGAAAGGGAGCTGCTGGCACGAGAGAGGCTGTTCAGCACTGCTCTGGAGCCTGCACAGCGAGCACAGGGAAGGGGCAGATAGAGCCTGTCCCTCCCTCAGACACACAGAGCAAAGGTCCGGAACACAGCAGCGGCAGCCGGGGCTCGGCCGTGTGCTCTGCACAGAGATCCCCCTCTGCCCAGAAGGGAGGATGTGCTCATGACATCAGATGGTGTTTTTATAGTCACTTCCAAAGGCATTTCCTCAAACTCCGCTGTTATCTCTGAACACACAAGCGTAAATAACAATATCCATTATGTCAGTGCTTCATTCGACACACAAAGATAACAACTTCTCCCTTCCCAAGAGGAGGCAGCGTGATAGAAACTGAAAAGGCCATTAGAAGACATGACTCCAACAAGAGTGTGAATAATCTCACACCATCCGGTGAGCAGCCCAGAAAGGCAGATCATTAAACAGCCCTGCCCTGCTCCTCGCTGTGTCACGGTACCATCCACTCCTTACGTGAAGGATGGCACACGCTCATTTCCCTTTTATTGAGTCAAAAATAAGACAGTAATTGGATTGAGGCTTTCAGGGGAGAGGGGAGGGGAAAAGGATCTTCTTAGACTCCCTAATGCCAATCTTCATGACCTGTCTGATCTCTCGGTAAATGCCACATATAGGTTAATCCTCACAAATCCTCAGTACGACCTTGTCAAATCAAACTGTTCATCAGTTTGTTCGGGGGCTACTAGATAAGAATAAACAAATTATTTCATGCTGCATGTCTCCCAGCTGTCACTTAGGAGTGCTTATAGACAAGGTCTTTTAGTGGGCACCCTGCAGCAAAAGAACTCTGACTGGAAGATGTGAGGAATGAACAGATTACCTGCTTAACTAACACACCTGTGAGCACCCTGCACGTGAGAGATACATGCACTTACACATTGCACTCTGTGTGCCCTAAGCATTCTGCTTTCTCCTTGATTTTCCTAATTTGAAATAATATTTATTTATAAAAAACATACATGCATCCAGAGTAAAAAGCATCGTAACATAATGCTGGAGGAGCGCGTTACAAGGACATAACACACTTAGACATAAAATTGCTCCTTTTCCATCCAACCCAATTAAAATGCAGCAGTTCCTCACTGCCTCCCACGGACTCCCTGCTTGGCCACTGAGCCTCTTCTGGGGCACAGGGGGTCATTTACCCCCTTTAACCTCAGGGCCATCAGCAGAGGCCCTGCTACCTGCTCCACCTCTGCTGCTGCCTGTGCTTGGCCTGATGCCATTCATCTACTCCGTGCTGGCCTGCAGCCACCCACCAGATGGCAATGACTTTTACATGGAGCAGGGTCATTTTGAACTAGTGACCCAAAAGGTGGAAGGTTTTGGAGCCCACTGCCTGCCCTCTGGCCCCGACATCTGCGAGCTTGCCCT
This sequence comes from Pachycephala philippinensis, assembly GCA_013397055.1. Taxonomy (NCBI): domain Eukaryota; kingdom Metazoa; phylum Chordata; class Aves; order Passeriformes; genus Pachycephala; species Pachycephala philippinensis. Next base: position 298,465 of record VWZT01015827.1, read on the forward strand.
TTTCAGAACAGGGCTGCAGGCACTGAAAAATACACACACAGCATTATCAGGAGGTTTGGGTTTCTCCCACTTCTCATGATGCCTAAAGAGGCCAACCTAGAAACAGAGACTAGACAGGAGGAAGGGAATAAAGGTGGATATTTATTTGAAAGGCCTTCAGAGGCACACCCTGGGCAGGCCAAAGGCTGCACCCAAGATGGACCCCGAGTCACGAGTTCTTCACACTTTTAGAGCTTTGGTCCATTTGCATCTCAGCCCAATGTCACCAATTAAACTTTAGCTAATGATGGAATTTCCCCTCAGCTTGCCCCCCTTCTCAAGATGCTGGGTTACACATTTTGGGCCTAGGCCGGGCTGGGTGTCCTTGGAGAGCAGCCTGGAGAGGCTTTGTTCTGTCTGTCTCAGCATGAGAGAGCAGCAGCTCACAGGCTCCAGGACACTGCAGAGTTACACACTGGGAATGCAGGATTGGAAACATATAAAAGCTAAAACCTGAGGCATCATTCACAACCTTCAAAACCCAGCACTATTATGTCACCCTCCAACTGCTCACCTAACCACAGCCTGCCATTGTGTCAGCACCCAAAGAGTGCAGCTTGAACTGTTCCTTGTCATGTGTCTGCTTGCCATCTTGTCTCTCAAGCACCTTTGCAAATTCCATCATGCTTTCTCTTCATGAGCTGAGCAAAGTCTAGTCAAAATCTATTCTCTGCCCCTCGTGTCTCAGGAGACAGTTCACTGTAACACAGAAATTGCTGCAGTCTACAGTTTGGGTTTGGTCTTTCTCTACCATAACTTTGTTTCATCTATGTATGATTCACCACAACAATTTTATTGTTTCTACAAGTCCATCCTTCTCCAGGTAGTGACTACAATTTAATATATATTTTGAAGGTGAAAATTTGTGGGTACAAATACACTGCGAAGCACTTGAAGAACCCAAAAGCCGCTGAGCACGTATTTTCCACCCTATACATGATATCCCGTTTAATCCCTAAAAAATCACATGTCCTCCTTTATGGCCTATCTTCTATGGCATTCTCTGTGGTTTGGGTTTGGGTTTTTTCTCCTTTTTTCTCCTGTTGCAGGATATGTCAGATTTCAAAGGTCTTTGCTTTCATGTACTTCGTCCTCAAGACCATGATCACAGCAGTTGGTCCAGAGGCCAAGGAGCAAAAGAAGTTGTGCCCTTTTGTGAACCATGGAGGTCTCTCAGGAATCAGATGAAGATCCCCTCTTTCAGGAGCTGAACAAAGAAAAACGACCCTTCTGGTCAAAGGAAACTGTTCATTGAATTTCTAAATTACGTAAGGCTTTGGCTCAAAAAGCATCTCAGCAGAGAGACACAGCATGAATCAGGTAACAGGACTGCAGTGAAGGGCAAACCCCTGGATGTGCCAGGAGAATGGGAGCAAAAGGAAGGAGTGATAGAAAGAGGAAAAAAAAAAGACCAAAAAACCCAACAAAGCACCAAGACAAACACCAACAACTTGAATGTATTTGTCATCATGCTTTGTGAGGCACTAAAACAGGCACGTGGAAAAGGCTGCAGTTTCTGCATGACCATCCCATCTGCAGGCTGTTCCAACTCCATCATTAATCACTGGGTCCCTCCTCCACAGTCCTCATAACAAACCCCAGCCGCCAAATCCCAGCGTAAATCCTGCGCCCGGCCCCGCACTGTGAAACACACAGTTGACTTTGGGATTATTCTTTATGTTCAGAAACATGAATAAATCACACACCATCAAGTTTATCATTTTTTCTCCTCAGAGAAATATGAAATATTACAGATCATCTTCACTACATCAGTTTCTTCACAGTCTATTAGCGAGCAAGGTCTATTTTTCATATAATTTACCAAGCCACTGGTCTAATTTCTCTTATTTCTTTTGGAGCAGGAAACATATACAGAGCATCTTCTCCTGTTACACATCACCCACAACCAACCTTCCTGTCTTCCATTCCAGGGTTCCAAGAAGTTGTTGGAGTTGGCTAGCAGCTCGAGGTGGTCCAGATCTTGGGTTTCCTTATAGAGATTCTATGAAAAAAAGCTGACTGTCAGAAATAAAAGCTATCATCAAATAACTTCTGGATGTTTCAAGCTGGATGCTCAGAAAAAAACCTATCCCCAACCACCAGCTCTGAAGGGCTGGCAGGTCTGGTGGTGTAAGAGAGGAATGTTTACCAGTGGTTTTTGAAATGAGCTGTGCCCTCACGATCTTACTTCACAGAGAAGATTCCTCACACTGACCCCCTGCAAAAAAACCCCACAAACCCAACAAAAAAACCCCAGACAACAAAACCACGACCACAAAAAACCCCATAGACAAGGAAACAGGCTGAAACTCCCCAAGAACTCCTCTCTCAGTTGCAAAAAATCCCTCAGACAGCTGCCTCAACAAGCAGACTGAGGGTACAATGGGCATGGGCCATGAAATGCTGGTCCCTTTGTCCCTCCCCATGCAGTGAAGTCTGGGCTGCAGAACAGAGCACATCCCACTGGAACTGTGCTGAGAACACAGGAAGGACTCCAGACCCCAAGGCCACCAGTTTTGTATTTCCACCAAGACCATGAGATCAACTATCACAAAGAAAAAGGCAGTGGAAGTTAAGGTGAAGTTGGTGGAGTCTTTCCTTACAACCAAACCCTTGCATTAAACATTTTCTGCCCAAGTGGGATGTGATTTCCCTTGCTCGGAACAGGGCAGAGAGAAACAGGTTAAATTACAGCCAAAATAACAGGAGTCAAGAGACACAGGCCTGCCTCATCTTTTCCCATTGCAGCTCTGTAAGAGGAAAAAAATCACAAAAATCTGCAGTATGTCAACCTTCCCCCTTTTTTTTTTACCTCTAAAAAATTCAGTTTCCCTGAAAAAGCAAAGAGAGAGGCTGAAAGGATTTCACATTGAACCACTGCAATAATTGCCACAATTTCTTCCCCACCAGCTGACGAGTGAATGGCATGAGTCCAACCTTGGGCAAGGGGAAGGAGGTGACATTCCCTTCTCCAGTCTCTGCCTGTAGCCTGCAGGAAAGGCTGGGCTGGGGAAATGCTTTGGAAGATCTGCAGATGGAGGAAAGTCTCGAATGCCACGACTGAATGCAGCAAGAAATGCTACTTGTGAAAAACAAATTCTTAACACAGTTGTCAGGCTTGGACACTGAAATAACAAATATATATGCAAAATTTACAAAGTCTTCAGAAACTTCAGACCCCAAAACTTCAGAATTTTCTTCTTCATAAAACAAAACTGGGACCCAGCTCCAAGTGTAGACAGAAAACTCTAATGGTAAATTGGGAATGTTTTTTTCTGCGTCACTTGCATGGGCTGGACAAATCAAGCTGGCAGCTGGCAGCTCCTGCAGGGACCGGTGTGCTCGTGTTGGTGAAGCCTTGCATCAGCTACAAAGAAGGAACTATTGCTTTTCTTCCCAGGGCTTCTGCTGGTAATAAAGTGCAAATCTCCGTTCCTTTCCCCCTCCATTCAGACTGATCTCCAGGGGCATTTTCACAGGTGGAACTTGGTGGCTCTAACGCTCAGAGCCAGTCACGCGTGCTCCAAAGCCCAGAAGGAGCATTGGCTGCTCCTGACCCCGAAATGTGACCGGTCACGCCGGATCTGGGACTGGGGCCCTCCCGTTCCTCTGCAGCTCTAATCCACTTCAGCAGGATGTGCCAAGGCAGCAGAGCACCACAGGAAAATAAAATACATGAGGGCAGTGCCCTGCATTAAAACATCACCGGTCCAATGACTGCTCAGGGTCAGGTGGGGTTGTAGTAACCTGAGTTATTCCTCAGGATTTTTTTGCTCATAATTTCCCATTCCCCTGAACTGTTGACTCTCAAAATCACTTAGTAGCACGAGTCTTTTGCTCCTTCTTTGCACAGGAACAACCACACTATAACATAAAACATTTATTCCAGAGTCAAACATGTATTCAAAACATTAGCTCCAGCAAAAGAAACAATCAGACACAAGAGCTTTCAGTTCCATTCCCAACAGAACATTTAGGAAGAAGAGAATGACTTTATCAACAAGCAGTAAAAACCTTAGTTTCCCATGTCTGAAAGAGATTTCATTAAATGCTTCCCTTGACTAGGTGCAGATCATTATATTTCTCATAGACTGTAAGCAATGTGAGCCTGTGTCTGCACCACGAGGCCTGAGCCCTGACTGACAGCTCCAGGAATTACAATAAATACTGCAGGAACACAAGCAATTCTTTCCTAGGAGCCCACTGCCAAACTGAGTGCTTCCTTGCAGAGAAACAAACCAAACCAAAACATAGACCTGGAAAAGCTCCATTTAATGCCGTTTCTCAGATAAGAAGGATACTCATCAGGCAAAGCCACTTCCCATTCCCCATCCCTGCAGGATTCAGACCCCAGGACACACTCCCTGTCCCCAGCCACAGCCTCTGAGGCTTCTCACCTTCCCAGCTCCTCCCAGGCCACCAAGGATGCAACAAAGGGAGCTCCCTGTCCCACCCAGCCCTGTTTCACCCCCTGCCAAACCTCTCCTCGCCCTGGGCACGGGAGGCTGCCCGAAACACCTCCAAGGGTTCTGCTGCATTATCCACGCACTGACTCCCTGGCAGAGATAAAGGGCACAGTGATGGGGAAAAAAGCTAATTCACAGCCTGAGAAGGATTAATCTTGCTACTGTAAAATGTCTTGGCTACAGCGAGGGTTAGTCAGTCACGGGACGGACGCAAGCCAGAATTAAACCAAGTGCATACAGAAAATTATGCTTTTCTTGCAAAGACAGAAGGGGGCAAATAACTGTTAAATGACATTCTTTGCTACTTTTTTTTTACTTAGAAATCAGTGATACCCTGAAATGTGTGAGGGTGGTACTTTACTCCTCCTACTCCATTTCCTTCCACACTCAAAATGCTCTGACAGTCTTGATTCAGGCAAGGAAACTGCACCATTCTGGGTAAGCAAGGCAAACCCACCTCCAGCTCCACTAATAATGAGAATTGTCTTAAAAGAGAAGATTCAATCTTTTCCAGCCCCATAGCATTTCTCACTTGCAGGTGAGTTAATCACTAATAGCTGGGACCACTTTCTGCCCCACCTGCAACACTGCTGTGTTAGGACAGCTCCCTCCTGGACCCAAAAGCTGCAGCAATGCCCAGTGGATCAGGGAACATCCTCCAGCATGGCTGAGAACTCAAACACAACCTACCCCATTTCCACCAGGAGGAGCAGGTTACAGCTCACAGCACACAGGGGAACCTAAATGCTTAGCCACTGGCACTCAGTTTGCGGGAAAGGTTTGTAAAACAGCAAAAAGCAACTTGCAAACATCCCTGCAATTCCCAATTTCTGTATAACCCTTTGTAAGCAGTGTGTCCCTCAGAAAGGAACGTGGCCATTTCAGGTACGAGGCAGTGCTGGCAGGGAAGGACAGCAGGACACCTGGTGAGCAGGCTGCAGTCTCTCCATGGATTTTTCCAGGCCCCCAGAATCAGATCAGCAGAAGGAAATGCAGATGCAGCGGTACAGCTGCAGCACTTTCTGGTGTAGCTTCATTTTTGTCACTCCTTAAGGCATGTTTAAACACTATCTGTGAATAAACACTGGTAAAAATTGTATGTGTGCATGAAGGAAAAGCTCTTTCCCTTTCTTTGGTGCCAGCCAACACCATCAAAACACTCCACAGACACCCACATCTCAGAAGGGAAAGCACATGGAAAATAGTTCCGTACTAAAATCCAGTCAGTGATCACTCAGAGGCTCTTAATACTGCAGCTCTGATTGCCCTCACACGCCAGCAGAGACAAAGGAATGCAATTTGACTGTGCATTCCTAAGAGGAAATTATATTCCCCTCTCTCTGTCTTTCTTAAGCATTTGCAGTTTTTCAGAAAATGACATCAACAGTATAAATCACCTGGGCCTAACACAATGGACAAAGCCAGAGCAATCAATTCTTATTTATTAATCAGCCTCTATCATGATGTTCCATAATCATTATACCCCAGTTTGGACACAGTAATAATGAAGCTAACAGAACTAATGCAATTTGTGGTAAGATGTTGGCAGGCAGTGGCAATAACATTGCTTGATAACAATACAGTAAGGCAAACAGGTCTTGGTTGTAAGAAAAGAGACTAAAATAGACAAAAACACACCAAGGAAAGGAGGTATTAGATGTACATGTTTCCAAGTTGTTATTAAAAAAAAAAAAAAAAAAAAAAAGAAAAAAAAAGAAGATAATAATGTTAGAGACCAATCTGCATCATCAGAAATGAAGGGCTTAGGGTTATATAAAATCACAGACACAGTAACAGCATTTGAACATCCTCACAGAATCTGAATACAGAGTGAGGTTACAAGAGTCAGATGAAGGAAAAAATGAACATTTCTCTTGAAAGAAAATTCTTTTAATTACAAAAAGTAGTCTGCCTGGGACAGTGCCATGGAAAGCCTGCAAATCCCAGCTATTTGTGCACACCAAAAACAAGAGCCACCCCCTAAACTCTTGGCTACTTCGTTTGCCTCGCCTGTGTGAATAGAAGAGCTTAAAAAATGGACCAGGGAGAAAACCACAAAGCAAGGAATGGTGCTTAGATCCTTGGGAGCAAAGTCTGCTGCAAACGCCACATTGCTGGGGGTGCTTTTAGCTCTCAAAAACATCCTTGTTCCAATGATCAGAGGAATTTCTGGGTGAGAGGGATCACTGCACCACAGAAGGCACAGTTCAAAGGGACAGCAAGCCACACAGAATAATTCTGTGGCAATCTGACCCCTTGAAATGCTCAGAGCAGCAGAGCCCTGCACCTTAAAAATCTCAACTACTAAAAAAGACAGGGTGGAAAAAAAAAGGAAAAGAAAGAAAAAAAACTTGTTTATAATAAAGACTACATTCTGTAGCAATTTCCTAGATTCCTGGGGTTAGAAATCTAGATTGCCAATGGATAAGTGAGCCTTAAAATCACATCCCTGCTGACAAAAATTCATTTCTTATAACCGTCTCCATTTACCGGAATGTTGAATCTTTCCCATGGGGAAGGAACAAATGAAAATGTTATTTCTCTGCTCATGAACTCATACCTTTCTGTCTGCTTTTCACTGTTGGCAATTTCATTCTCTTCCAAATTTGACTAAAGCCCATGACCTGGGGGAAATAATGTCTATATAATAATCTTCTGAAACTCTAATTCTGAGTCATGTTTTTTTGGATGTTGCCTCACACTTTATGAAAATTGCACTGAGCTATGAAATGTAAGTGATGTGATGTCTCTGCCTTAACATAATAGTTTTGTCTGGTGACCATGTTAATAATAATAATAATAATAATAATAATAATAATAATAA
>VWZT01015827.1:305821-347647 GCA_013397055.1 Pachycephala philippinensis
AATAATAATAATGACTCCTTTGAAAGCAACAAAACTAAAATAAAATTAGAGAAAAAACAATCCATGCCTAATGGAAAAAAAGATGTTGTGGCACCCCATTCCATAGGTTTATTTTCACTGCCCCGTGGAAGGAACTAGTCACAACTGGTAGCAAATTAATGGTGTGAGAGAGGCAAGCAGAAACATCCTGACACCGTGGCTGAGCAGCTTAATAGCCCTAAAGCTGCCCTGCCTGTGCTTGGGGGGACCCCGTAAATCCTGGCACTGCTCCTGGGGCCCTGGCCTGGCTGAACCCCACATCTGCGTGTGGGGAGAAAGCACAAACACCTCCATAAAGCATTATTATTGGCTGGGGCCCACGGAGCAGCTTGCTGAGCAAACTCAGCAGTGGGGATGTTTGCAGCTGATCAACTCTTCCCCCAAAAGCAGAAATAACTTCAGTGTCTGTTTATTGGCTCCACAGCCACACGCCGGCTGCATCCCTGCCCAGCTCTATAAATCCACCCAAACAAAGCTGTACATTACCAGATGTTTATTTTATTTTTTTTTTATCCACACTGACCCATAAAATCTACAATACAGTAGATCAAATGGTAGAAATCATTAAAAACTTGCTCTGAACAAAATTGGTACGGCCATATGTTTTGGGCCTTCCTCCATGTGAAGTTCCACTTAGCTCCACAGGTATAAATCTAGAATAACCCCATTTTGAGCAGCAGCTATTTCACATCTGCAGAGGTGCAGCCTTTCGGGTGTTGGTATTTGGTCTCTGATGTTTCTGGGATGAATAACATATTTATTTATTTACTTATTTATTCATTTGTTCATACATATGTGTGTATATATATACACACACATATATATTATACATCCAACTGAGAAATGCAAAGCAAATGAGGAACGTTTTATTGGTTGGAAAAGAAAAGCCTGGCAATGACAACCTGAGAAATTTTCACCTGATACACCTGACCATTCCATTTGCAGAGACCCAAAGCCCACAGCAAACCATGTTTGCTGCCAGGCAAATGCCCTGTAAGTAAGATTTTTACAGTGCATCCTAAATCTGCAAACTGGTAGCCATAAAGTGCATCTGGAATCGTGAAGAACAGGGGGAAGTGAGAGTCCAGACCTTCGACAGCAAACAACATATTCCAGTGTCATATGAAAATCCTTTTTGTCACTCTGACACCATCTGGAAAACCAATCTCTCAGAGGCACATCCTGCAGGGACTGGGACAGCCCGATCTCAGATGAGGCACAGGCCTGGCTCCCCCCTGCCTCTCAGGCTTTACAGCTTCCCATCTTTCTGTGGCTGTTCTGCAGTGAAATGAAGCCCTGAATGCACCTGTGTTTGGTAGGCTCAGACTCTGGGAGTGCTGCCCATGAGTGTGTGCACGTTCCTGTGCAGATACCCACACGGGAAACAACAGGCACTGAGTGGGTGTCTCTGGGTGATGCCTAAAGAGGCCAACCTAGAAACAGAGACTAGACAGGAGGAAGGGAATAAAGGTGGATATTTATTTGAAAGGCCTTCAGAGGCACACCCTGGGCAGGCCAAAGGCTGCACCCAAGATGGACCCTGAGTCATGAGTTCTTCACACTTTTATAGCTTTGCTCCATTTGCATCTCAACCCAATTTCACCAATTAAACTTTAGCTAATGATGGAATTTCCCCTCAGCTTGCCCCCCTTCTCAAGATGCTGGGTTACACATTTTGGGCCTAGGCCGGGCTGGGTGTCCTTGGAGAGCAGCCTGGAGAGGCTTTGTTCTGTCTGTCTCAGCATGAGAGAGCAGCAGCTCCCAGGCTGCAGGACACTGCAGAGTTACACACTGGGAATGCAGCATTGGAAAAATATAAAAGTCAAAAACCTAAGGCATCATGGAGACAGAAAAAGCAGGAGAAAGACAATTTAATGAAGGAGGACCCTCATCCGTGGGTTATTGCATGCTAGTACTGGGTTCAAGGGTAGGGCTGGAGCTAAAAGCCCAGGGCAGTGCACTCCTGCAGAGCTCCCCAGGGAAATGGCTCCAACCCCTGCCAGCCAAACCTCGCAGCAGTGAACCCCCAAAACTCTGGGACACAGCTCTGAGGGCTCTGCACGGGGCAAGCACTGCACGGGTCTGTCCAGGGGGGTGAATCCTCTTGGGAGCCTCACCCCGAGCCCTGGAGGGACACAAACACCCCCTGACTGAGGCACACCTGGGGATGGCACAGCTCAGCCCAAGGAGCTGCACTAATGGATGAGTTACTCTGGAATTGTGCAGCTTTCCATCAGGCCTAGCACAAGAAACAGTTTCTCAGTTTTAAACCAATCATCTCTGCTATTTGCCTTCCGCACAGGAACTTTAATTTGGATATTCTTCCTAAAGCACCTTTAGATCCTTGGATAAATCCATCTGAGAAGTGCACACCTTAACTTGTTGTTGTTGTTGTTGTTGTTAATGGTGGTGCTGTAATGTATTTTTTAAAAAAAACTTTACAACTTCCTTACATGACAATGGTAAAAGGTTCATTTTAAATAATCAAGAAAGAAATAATTTCCATTAGATAAAGCAGTCAATAGCATCAGAAATGTGGCTGCAATTACTTGTTGCACTTTACAATGAAATCCTTGTAGTATAATAACCACAAGATGATGAAACACATTTTGTCTCCATTTCACATGACTGACCCCAATTTTGCCAAGGACATCTGAACACATTTAACATACTGAAATCTTCCATTAGGATAATGAAAATACACATTATTGAATTCTGTATTTGCTTTATAGTGCTACAAATAGCAAATTCAATCTTTCTTACTTTTGGTAGCGACTACACCTGCATAATTGTTCACATTTCTCAGAGGCTGAAATAAGCTACGAAATGAAGAAAGAGAAAGATGTTGACCCCACGATCCATTATGCAGCACTCAGGTGATTTTATTTGCTGCATGTGTTTAGCCAAAGGATTGTGTATAACTTAGGAACCTCCAAAAGGATACAACTGCCCTGCACAGGCTGTACCAAACCAGCTAAACTCTGATGAGCAGTCAACAAGAGGTGCTGGAGCACTCCCTGGGAAGGCAGCAATTGCCACTGTTCATAGCCATGGGGTAAAATCCAGCTTTGCTTCGAGGTACAAATATCTCGCTTTAAAATTACTGTGTCACAGCCAAGCCCAGTGTGGAAACACATGGTCAGCTTTTTGCTATCCCTTTTCAAGAGGGGAAATTCCAGCCACAGAAAGCTCCCATCAAAGTCGGCCACAGCTGTTACCTGCTCAGCACAGATGACACCCTCTCATTGCTCCCAGGTCTATCTCTGCTTGCCTACAACAATTTGCTTTAGATCGAGATATTTTCATCTCTTTTCTTATCCACAGATCTCAAATCACTGAAATTGAAGCCCCACAACTGAGATGCCCAAGGCAACACTAAGAATTGATTTATATCAGAGAAAAAGAAAAATCCAGTCCTTTAGGCTTCTGGTTGAATACAGTAAAGATTTAGACTTTAGATTTAGACTACCAGATATAATACTCCTGCGTCTTTTTTAAGCCAGTGGCTCATTATTTTCTTTTCATTAGCTCTAAACTTCACTGCAATGCTAGGATAGTGAGTTATACTTGCAGAGTCCCTAATGTTTCATTTGGCTTCTCTGTCAGTGGTTGGCACTCAGATCCCAGGAGGAATGGAGTAAAACAGCCAGTCATCACCCCACTCCTCTCCAGGAGCAATGCTCCAGGTGTAGTCACTCCTTATTCAAAAATAAGGATCCAGTCATGGATCACAGCTTTCATCTGTTGAGCTCTGTTCAATGCAATCTGCTGAGACATTTACAGGTTATATATTCTACAGTCATTGCTCAAAACACTGCAGTAAGTCTGGATGGCAGTGAAATTTGGATCATTAATGTCAGCTCCCCTCAACCAAAGAGTGTCCCAGTCCCCACGTCTCCCCACCATAATTTCAGAACCTCAAGCAATGGTTCCCATTGCTCTGTGAATGTGAGGGGTTTAATCTCAGACAATTTTGAAGTCTGCTTCACACACAGAAAGTTCCAATGTTGAAAATGACAACACAACTCAACAGGGAGGACATTCCACACTCTGATTGCAATCCCAGCACTTTTTGGCTGAAAGACAGGTATGAAGTGACAATGAAATTCACAGGCCAAAGAGGAAGTCTGAGTCTCCAAAATTCCAGAAGTACATTCTGTAAATTGCTACCCCAGCTCTGCAACATGACCAGGAAGGAGAGAGGTTCAAGGCACTTCCATTCCAGCCCAACTTCCCCCAGAGCAGCTGAGGGGTCACTCTGAGCAAGCACCAACAATGCACAAGGACCTACAGGACATTGGGGTCAGTAAGGACCAGTCAGGCCATGGGATCATCAGTGTGCACAGAAGTGGCGGCAAAAGCCACGTCTCTGCTGTGACAGCTGGAGGCACAGCATGAATTCTCACAACACTGAGAATTTGGTGTGCTCCCATGACAAGGTGTTCTAGATGCTGCTCTACTTCACAGTCACTTTTTCTGCACAGAGCAAGAGAAAAGATGAAGAGGACAAGAGTGTCCTGGTAATGCCCTACAGCCCCTCCCAGAGATCACAGAGTTCACTGCTGTTCATCTGCACTGCATGACTTTGGCCTTGTGCAACCACATGGCACTGCACCAGCATCAGGGAGGCACTGAAAAACAAGAGCTTCCTCTCAGAGTCTAATGTTTTACAGTTATCACAGACAAATGTGCAATTGCAAACATCTAAGCACAAAGCATTGGAGACCTTGGAAAGCAAATTGCCTTCATTTGTGCTTCTGCGTGTTTTGAATCCTATGATCTGATCTCTGTTACTGCTGTAACAGTCTGGAAGATCTATTAAAACTTGCAGACTCTGGTTTTCTGGCTTTCATCAGAATGCCAAATTTACCTCCATCTACTTCATCTGAAGGAAGCTGAGTTACAACAGTGATACATTTGGAGAAGATGCTCCCGAGGCAAAAACCTGTTCCATAAAACACAGAATCTGAGCTGCGACTGAAATGCTGGCTGGATTTCCAAAACCATTCAAGTTAAATGGAATGGTTAAAGAATAATTTCCACTAAGGAAATTCAAGTTAGAATGGTTCTTTAGCAGTCATTTTGACTGACAAAGGATGGATTCTCCATGCCATTACACTGCTTTTACTCCAGTGCAGTTCTATCTATTTCAGTGTTTACTAATTCCAGTTCAAGGGAGATGATCAAAATTAGAGTCAATTGAGTCTGATATAAAGAAGTTCTCAGATTTCTCCACTCCATTAACATCAATTTCTGCACTCCATTAACAGCAGCTTTATTCTGGTGTAACTGCATTGATTTCAAAAGAGTTACACCATCCTGATGTCGGTGTTAAAGAAACAGAAAATCAGACCCAATTTCTTTAACAGTTTTATTATTCTGAAAAGTATTACTTCCCTCAGACCATTAATGCAAAAGAAACACACAAATATTCTTGTAAAATGTAATAGCTGGACAATGTAGCAGATAAGAACTGCATTTGGGTTCTGACCCAAAGCCTCCTGAAGTCAGTGACTTTTCCATCAGACCCTTTGCTCCCTCTTTAACCAGAGTTAACACACCCAGCACCAAGGATGCTGCAGCCCTGCCCTGCAGTGCTAAATGGACTGACCTTTGAACCCCAGCTGCTGAAAATAATTGCACTGAGCCACGTCAGCTATTTCCACATTGCCCATTTCACACGAAGCTAGCAGTTCCCACATAAATTGGATTGCAAGACGAGGAACTCCACAGCACAAGGCTCTGGGGTTTGCTGTGCCCGTGTGCACGTTCGTGCAGCCACATAAATACCAACTCCATGTATCACAGAGGATGATCTGCTCTATTAACTCCCAGTCACTGAGAATTATATGTGCTGAGATCAAACAAAGGATGTGCATTGACTTCAATATGCTTTAAATCAGGCCTAAAATAAAGAGATTGGTAGGACTGAAGTACAATAGCCTCTTAAATATTTCAAAAGCTACAGTTTAGCAGAATGAAAACGTGCCATAGCAGTGCTGTTCCTAGAAAACACACGCACCAGTCTATGCACATGGCTGTGAATAAACAGCTGACATTCTCTGCATTTACTCTGAAGCAATTGCTTAAATAAAAAAAATTGTCTGTGACATAAATAATCCAGTAGGTTAAATTCCCAGAAGTGTCAGCTTTTGTATTATTGATGTCTAATATTTTAAAATAAAATCAAGTACGATTAATCTTCTTGTATTACTGTAACGAGTGGAAAGAAATCACTGGCAGAATGCATTAGTGGTTATCAAAAACAATCAACTGCATTTTCCACATTCAACCAAAATGAGTGGATGATACTAGAGGAAAGATTAAATGGAAAACTGATCATAGGATATGGAAGCCTCTCTCTGTTTTTAATGGAAATACATACAAAAATATCATTACAACTGTGCTGCTAAGTGTGCAATACTGAGGTTGCTGAACCAAAATACATTGGTATTGAAATGCCTGACAACAAGATAATAACCTTGAAATGGGTTTGATGGTTTACTTTGAGCTCTAGTTCTACCAAATCTTAAAAAAAGACAATAATCTAAGAGAATACTGTGATCCCACCCATTCCCATTGGGTGTAATGTGCACCCTGAGTAAGTCAGTGGCCCTTCAGTGCTAATCAGGGTGTCCAGGGCCCTTGGAATGAAAATAAACTCCTGTGACAGTCAGCAGGAGATGGTTCTCAATCAAATACTGCCACACAACTAAAACAATGCTTTGTTTCTGAGGGCAGAGGATGTTTTTCAGAGAGCCTGACTATGAAAAGCTTAATTCACAACCACACAGAAATGCAAACCAGTGTGAACACTACAGATTAACTAACTACGCACAAAAGTTACCAGCTCTGCTATGGAAGTACAGGTCTGTCAAGATTGTATAATACCCACCCAAAAAAGTGTTATCCTTTCCCAGTAGGGGAAAAAAAAAGGTTTAAATCAAAATAAATGTTTAATTCACATGGAAATGTAAAATCCATGGGATTAGATTCAGCAGTATTATATCAGGAATGCAAAAGTTGTGTTTCAGTATTGATTAATGCCAGCAAGGCTTGAATTTGCATGTAATTTACAATCACTTCCTTCAACAAATGTCCTCATTTAGTATTATTATGAGTTTGGCATGACAAGATTATTACAAATCACTCTCTATCAGGAAGAATCACCGAGAACCCCACCATTTATTTGGAAATACTGCACCAGACACGATTGGGTGAGAAGGTATAAACATGGTTTATGTACAGAGTGCTGTACATTACTCAAGTGCACTCGTGTCACATGCAGATTAGGAAAATTATTAGTTCTGTTCTGATGGTGCTCACAATATGCTGCAGCCAAACCCATGGAAGGTGCAGTCCCTCCTGTCTGGAGGTTCCAGCTGGAACTGCTGCTCAGGTACTGGGCAGTGCTGGAGGCACGAGAGCCCCAGCAGGGCAGGGAGGGCCCCAGCAGCACGGAGCTCTGCAAACAGCCAGGCTGCCAAGGATGGCACTGAGAGCTCTAATTTGCAGGCAGTGAGGGATTAAAATCAGGTGGCCAAAGTGGTTCCCATCCCCATGAGCATCTCCCCCAGCCCCTGATGGCAGCTGTCCTCCCGCCACAGCGGAGATGACACAGCTCATGAAGCAGCTTCTGGAGTGCTCAGCCTTTCAGCTTGGAGTATTCTGTCTCCAATTTCAGTTTAAGTTAATGTGCTTTAGCAGCCATTCGTTCACCTGCCTTGCAGAGGAGAAATCTCCATCACAGGGGCAGGACAGACAGCCTGAGGGCCATAACCTCTGCAGCTGGGTTTGCCTTTAATTTGCCACAGCTTGCAAGTCAAGGACCTCAGGCAGGACCGAAGTCACAGGGCTGGATTTCAACAGAGCACTTAGGACCAGTGAAATCTGCAGAACAAGCAGTGATTAAAGTCAAGCAGGTGCCTAAATGCTTGGCCAGACTGAGATCATTTAACCTGCACCAAGACTCTGGACTTGCCTGGACAGCTCAGCTGACAAAATTCATCCATCAGATGAATGCGGTGCCTGTCCCAGCCTGTGTGCTAATTATTGATATGGACCTGGGTAATTTCAGATTCTTGTATAGAAGTGTTGTTTTGAATGAAAAGCTTTAACAACCAATATCACAAAGAACACACATTTCCACTGAACAGGCCAGGACTGAAAATGCAACATAAAGCAGAAGAGAACATACAATTCTTCCAGCCTTTATCATTCACACTGAATTTGCGAAGTGCAGATCATGGCAGACACTGAAATATTTTCTCATTTTGAAAGAAGTCCAGGCAAGTACCACATGCTGTGAAATATTATCTTATGGGAGTTGTTTTGATAAAAACAAATGGCCAATCCTAAAGATTAATGCTTCATATGATGTGTTCAGGTTATTAATCCCACCTTCTTCTTTCCACCAGCCCCAGTAGTGAGTGTTTTCTGGAAAACTGCATGGAGCCAGATGGTTAACTATTGGAAATCTATACTAAAAAGATTAATGTTACCCCATGACAGGGATCAGTCATTTGTAGAGATTTCCTAATACAAACGGTGCCATTTGTTTATTCAGACTGGCTGGATGAGCCATACTCTGAGGAGAGCCTAATTAGTTCTCAAAGATTTTCAAAACACTGGGGCCCAGCTGCTGAGCTGCAGTTCCACATCTGAAAGGAAATTACAGGCACAGGGAGGTATCCAAGTACCACCCACACCCAGGCAGGCAGGTGAGAGCCACTGCTCCTCAGGCTGCCTCTGAGCTGCTCATTCTAACATGGGCTGGGGAAAGCTTCTGGGGTCCTGGGCGAGTTAAATATTTACAAGTGGCCACTGGAACTACTCCAGCACCAGTCACAGATTAAATATTGCAGTGCTGGGTGCCATCACTCTTCAGAGAGCAGAGCTGGGCACAGCCGCAGTCTGAACACCCACCTACCCCCATCAGTCTCCACACAGCCCACTCGAAGGCACAGGAACAAATTCCCACCATCTCCACATCCCCCTTTTCTGTGTAAACTAAACCCACTGCAAGGGAGATGGGCAGGAGAGAAACAGGCGCGTTTTACACAGAAATTCTGAAGTGTGAACAGTGCTTACTAAATTTCACAGTAGCCCTTCTTCCAGATGGATAAAAGAACCAATATGTGCAAGGCCACTGCAATTTCCAAAGCACTCAGATTAAAGCCCCTGCATTCAGGGGAGCGGTGAAGCACATGCTTTAAAGTGAAGCACACACTTAAATCCCATTGACTTCAGTTATGCGTGTGTGCTTACACGCTCTCCTGAATAAAATAGATGTAAGCATGTGTTTAAACTTGAACCTCTGCTTTGTTGAGATGAGACTGTGAAGAGGAGAGTGAAATTTAAACTGATGCGAGAAATGGTGCTTTCATCTCCAAGCAACGAGGCCTTTCCATCGGCAGAGAACAGAGCCAGGTGTTTTTTTGGGGGGAAAAAAATCTACGTATAAGTGCTTTTCTTTTCCTTCAAAAGGGACATAAAGAGTGAAAAAAAGCAAAAGAAAACCATTAAAATGGAATGTTATTTTACATAAACTATCCAAATGCTCAGTTCATCAGTACAAGAACACCGACAGTGCTGAGGCTGAGGCCAGGACAGATGTTGAGTTACAAACAGCTGTTGCAGCTGAAGCCACTGCAAACTCCCCACTGGTTGTTATTGCTCCCCCACGGAAGGTCCCACATGTGCCCTGCAGCCAGCAGAAGGCATCTGTGCATGCACCTTCCTCCACCACCACCAAAATCTCAGCCTAAAAGAGCAAAATGAACTCGAGTTGTGATTAAATCTATTCAGTGTTGGGCGGGGAAGGAGGTGCAGGAGCACTCCCAGCGCTGCCAGGAGATTTCAGTGAGAGCAACCACAGCTGACGTGGCCTCAAGATTCACATGCATGCTTCGTACTTGAGAGGGATGTATCAGGAGTTCTTTCAAAAAGCAGCACCTGACAGAGAGGACCCATTAAAAAAAAACGGTGTGTCTCAAGAATTACAACCATTTGGATCATTTTTTAGGTGTAAAGAAAGGTCAGCTGTAATGGGCTAGGCTAAAAAACAAATTGAGGAGCACGTGAAAACATCAGTTTTGTTGTACATAAACTTCTAGAGCAAAACAAGCAAAACCCCCCAAAATAACAACAAAAGCATTTTCCTAGGAAGTTACAGAGAACAATGTGAAGGGTGCCACACTTCAGGGCCTGGCTGGCTACTCACGGAATCAGCCAGGGCAGGTCAGCAGCTGGGCTAGCCTGGCACAGCTGGCACAGCCAGGGGAGCTGCTGGGAACTGCTAACTCTGGTACCACACCTGGGCAGTTTTCCTTTTGAATCCTGTGCCTTTGCACATCCACAAACACTCTGATGGTTCTGACAGCAACTGTGTGGCTTCTGGTTTATAAGATCACATAGTTATTGACACGTAGTAATTTACACAAAATATATTTTTGCATTCTATTCTTTTCTCTCCAATTGTTCTGGCGTTTTCTATTAATCTCAAACTTCACAGTTAACTTCACTTAGGAGCTTTTTGAGACAAGGACTGCTGATATATAGAAACTAATGAAAGGATCTGAGAATCTGCCACAGTACCAAAACCAAAATCATTCTGGCACTACATAGAAATTTAAACCAAAATGTTTTACACACATCATCCCAAAATCACCTTCCCTTTGATCCTGTATCACTTATTCCATATGTGTCTATTCATGATGCAGGAAAGTATTTTCTCCCAATGTACCTGCAAAAGCTCCATGAAACAAAGTAGGGTTAACTACACTTAAATCAACTCACCTTAATTTGGAGAAGTGAGAGCTTTAAAAACAGGTATTTATTAAGAAAGTGAATTTCTAAGTAGTATGCTTCTTGGTGGTATAAATATCCAACATAGACTTAATCAAGAGCACATCTTGGAGGAAATATTAAAGCAGCATATGATTTGATAGCAATGAAAAAAAAGCAATCAAAGCAGAGCAGGGCAATAAATTAATAGAAAAAGTTATCTATCCAAACCAGACTAAAAGTAATTTTGTAAGTCAGCAGTAAAAAGTTGAATAAACACTAATTTAATCTATTTTAGATGCAGCAGTCAATAGATGAAATACTTTACTGCTCTCTAGCTATGTGAACAGAGTCAGCTGACACAATGATTGAGAAGAAGGAGGAACGGAGTCCCTGTGGAAGCAGGAGCACAGGGACATGGCAGAGCACAGAGACATGGCAGAGCACAGGAGCACAGGAGCACAGCAGAGCACAGAGCTCCTGAGCAGGGATGGGAAGCTGTTTGCCAAGGCAAAGCTGCAAACCAGAGGTTTGATGCCATGACCTGCAGATAATGGCTGTGACCTGTTTCTACCGTCCTGCCTTTCCATGGGGCTTCCAGGCAGCCCAATCATCCCTTTAGAGGGAACAAGCATTTCCCATTCCTCCAGGGTATGCAGAAAGGGAACAGTCAGCTCCTCCAAAGGGGGATCCTGTATCACAAGCAACAAATTTCCTGGTGCTGTGGAACGAGGAAGAAATAGATGGGAGAAACAGAACAGGTTGTCAGTGGAATTTCCTGGGATTGCCACTTCTCAAAGCCCTTTATTCCAATTGTTCCCTTACATATTCATCACCAGCACCAGGCAGGGGCCCCTGGAGAGGAGCTGGAGAAGTTTTAGGAAACCAGGCTACCAACAGCAAAAGACTGCTATGATTTATTTCCTATCTGCCATTATTTATGCAAGTGAGCATGTGACAGCCTGGGTGTCCCACAGCTCTGCCCCACGCTGCCTGGAGTTCTCTTTATCTTTCCAAACAAGCTGCAGCAAACCCACCTTCAGCTGAACATCCCAGGTGATATTTTCAAGAAATAATAAAGAGGTTTTAGTTATTATCACTGCAGGCATTTGTGCTGCAGATAGGCAAGGAAAAGGACTTTATAACTGAGCTGAGAAATGAAGAGCAAATTCAAAGCAGTTTAATGACACTCAGACAATGACAGCAAAGCAGAGGAAAGAAAAAAGAAACACTGGAAACTGAACTGCAAAGATGAAAGCAAGAAGTAGTCAATGGTTAATGATGATACAAGCAGCAAAATTAAACCTAAGTTTTGACTCTGAAAGGCACCTGAGCAAGTGAGCTCCTAAGCCTAAAGCCAGGCTCAAACTTGATAAAACTGTCAGCAGGTTAACTCAACAACAAGCCTTTTCCAAATCTTCCTTTTAAATAAATGAATGTAGACATTAGAACACGGTTTTCTAGTTAAACACAACAAAATTTCTACTGATTCAATGAGAACAATGTCCTTTGAACTGATGAAGTACTCTCTAAGAAAGAATATGGTGCTCACAGGGCTGTCAAGTGGCCTCTTGCTATGAATTCATAATGATGTCGACCTTTTATTTACTGTTTCTATACCACAGGCAATTCAAGTAAGCAAGATGTACTTAGTAAACCAAAACCATAAAAATATCTGCAAACTGCTGGGAAACACTGGGCAAGCGAAGGGCACTGGGGATGAATGAGGAAGGTTATTAAGAAACAGAGTGGGAATCACAAGAAAGTGTGTTCTTTTTCTTTCTCAGGGTCAAGGAGTGCTTCTACCACAGAATAAAATGCAGTGTCACACCAGGTGTCATTGCATTCATACATCATGGAGCCAAGGAACACACTCTGCTCTCGCTCTCATTTGCAGGGCTTTTTTTCTCTTTTTTTCTTTTTTTTTTTAAACAACATTAAATTTGCATTAGCTTGCATGGGGAAAAAGGATGGCATATAAAGGGAGAGAGGGCTGAATTAATATTCATAAGCAACACACTGGAAGAATGCAGAAGGGGTGATTTGAGCGAGCTTGGAAAAGGAAAGGAGAGACAGACATTAGTCCTAGAGACCTCCTGCGTCACACACTCTGCTCCCGAGCAAGAACTGCAGTGTCTCTTCCCCATCCACACTAAATACTGCCTGCTCTGAACAGCTTTTGGATTCCCCACTCCAGGGCACTCCAGGGAGGAAACTGTTTTGGCTGAAGCTGGGCAGGAGCAGGTGGCACTCGCCAGCTGTAAGTAATTTTGCTCTTGTTGGCACCACAGCGGTTCTTGGACTTCTCACAGTTTGTGTTCAGTGGGGAAGGGGGAGTGGGGAGGGAGCAAACAACTCCTGGGTGGTGTTTTACAGCATCCCAGGCTCCAGGCTGCCTCTTCCCAGCTGGCAGCTCCGAGCAGGCAGCAGAGGAGCTTCCAGAGGTGCCTGCAGGGATGTGCCAGCTCGGGGTCAGGTCTGCTGTGCTTCTGTCCTCTGCTGGGAGAGCACATCAGCCCTGCCTCAGCCTGCCACAGCTGCCACAGCCCTGCCTCAGCTGCCACAGCCCTGCCTCAGCTGNGCCTGGCACAGGAGCCCTGTCACAGCCCTGCCACAGCCTGCCACAGCCTGGCACAGCCTGGCACAGCCCTGGCACAGCCCTGGCACAGCCCTGGCACAGCCTGGCACAGGAGCCCTGTCACAGCCCTGCCACAGCCTGCCACAGCCTGGCACAGCCTGGCACAGCCCTGGCACAGCCCTGGCACAGCCCTGCCTCAGCCTGGCACAGCCTGTCACAGCCCTGTCACAGCCTGGCACAGCCTGGCACAGCTGGCACTCCGAGGGGAGCAGCCCTGGCACAGCCCTGGCACAGCCCTGGCACAGCCTGGCACAGCTGGCACTCCGAGGGGAGCAGCCCTGGAAGGCAGGTGTTAATGCCACAGGAGCAGGAAGGGAGCCGAGGAGCGGGGCTCGCCTCCGGGTGAGCGATGGCTCTGCAGAGGGACTGTGCAGCACCAGGGCCTTGCAGAGAGCCCCAGCACACATCCCTTCTCCCAGCAGCTGTGCTGCCAGTCCTCCAGCCTCTGCACGTGCCCAGCTACAGAAACAGGGGCTGCAGCTGGAAAATTCCTGGGGCTACTGCTGCTGTGCAAAGGTGCAATAGTACAAATACTGCAATTATTACATTTAATGTCGTATTTCATCAAAGAAAAGAAAGCAGAACCTGGATACCATAAGTGTGGCAAAGCCATCAAACTGTTTGTCTAGAATAAGTTCCATCTTCAGAAGCTGCCTGAGGAATCAAAAGTTAAGCATGGAAGCAGGACAAGAGGCAGCAGCTCTCTTCCCTTCTCCATTCCTCATCGCAAGAGAGGGAATGTGAACTTGCATGACCGTGTCTACTGGAAGAATTTTTTTTACATGCTTGAAAAATCTTAAATCCCTCTCATTTCTTTCAGCTGTGCGCCACGAAACTCCTTCCACCTGGAGTCAGAAATGATTCCTTGAAACTGCAACACATTCCTCTTGCACTCACTGATCCACGCCAGCCCAGCACTTGGTTTGAAAGGTTCCTTTCATTTCCAAATGGCACAAATGTCATCATGTGCTGTGGTGATGCCACTCCAAACATGAACTTTACTCTCTGAACCAGCCTGGCACATGCACTCACCTGAACAGTTATTTTTTCCCCTCCAAGCTCACCTTCCATCACCATCCCTGACAGACAAGTCCTCTTTGGCAAAGATTAACACTTTGCTAATCAAGTTATCTCCTGCTCTTTTATTTTAACTGGTATCTGTTCTGCCATTTAACAACAACCTCTTTTCAGCTGCTAAGGTGGAACAATTAGTCAATATTATTAATATTATGAGGTTCTATTACAGTAATAGCTTGAAATCTGTTTGCCCAGTACTCCTCAAACACACAGGTGGGCACTTTGTGATGAAGAGTGCTGTTATACAGGGCACGGAATAAAATGAACAGCTAAAACATTCATAATACATACTCTTAGAAACTATTTTCTTTCCATTCACAGGCAACTGATTTTCACAATTTTTTCCTATAAATTCTTTTACAGTGATGCTACACAACATGGCCAAGTCCACTGATGCTATACGACAACCTGGAGACTGTCCCAAAAGCACACCAGGAATGCAGAAGGTGCAGGCACAGCCTCCAGCAGCAGTGAGCAGTCCCTGATGGGCAGCAGTGCCTCGGTGATGCTGGGTGTGACTGCAGGAGGCAGAGCTGTGCCCCAAAAGCACACCAGGAATGCAGAAGGTGCTGGCACAGCCTCCAGCAGCAGTGAGCAGTCCCTGATGGGCAGCAGTGCCTCGGCGATGCTGGGTGTGACTGCAGGAGGCAGAGCTGTGCCCCAAAAGCACACCCAGGAACCCAGGAATGCAGAAGGTGCTGGCACAGCCTCCAGCAGCAGTGGGCAGTCCCTGATGGGCAGCACAGCAGGCAGCAGTGGTGCTGGCTGTGACTGCAGGAGCTGGAGCTCTGCTCAGCTCAGGCCTGAACCCATCGCGGGGCTGGGCTCAGGGTGCGTGTGGCATCCACAGCCCTCCGTGGGAGGGAGAGCTCACAGCATCAACTGAGATGAGATTTCAGGAGGTGAATGTAAGCTACTTCAGCTGAATGCACATTAACCCTCAGGTGGAGCGAAGATGGAAATATTTACCCTGATTTTTTATTATTTTTAACAGATTTACCATCGCTAAAGGAAAGGCCATGTAAAACCTTGACTTCCTAATGGTCTGAGAACAGCAATAACCTAATAATCATTTTCTTATGGATAGAATACTCCCAAATATTTCTAATGAACCATTACAGCATGCATTGCAACTTTACAAGCCTTCATTTAATTACTTCCACTGAAACAAACACACAAATCTTCCAGCTCGGTGCTGCCACACGCACAGACTCTCTGAGCACCGAGCCCTCAGCAACCTTCCTCTGATGGACATTTTTTTTCCAGGAAATGACACAGAGACATAGGTAAAAGGTGATTTAGATAGACTGCTGTGTCACAAATTGTCAGGATCTGATTTAAAGACCTTGCCTTTGTCAAGAAAGACAGTTGGGTGTCTGCTTTAAAGAAGTACTGGGAATATTTTCATCAAAGGTTTGAATTGAAAAACAGTGGGAGGTAAATATCTGAGATGTTGCCAAGAAAGACCGCTATATCCGTGCAATTACCATTAACAGGGGACAGCAGTGGTTCAATGAAGTAATTCAATCTGGTGTCCTACATTTTATCAGACAGCAATTTTGAGTTCTGACATAAAAGGCTGAGAAAGGGGATTGGACTCTTTTCTCTGAAATTCAGCCTTAATTCTTGCAATCAGGAGATGTGTTCTCTGCTTCAGGTGCAAACCTACTATCCCTCCAAGGGACTCAAAAGAATAACCCAATATTCACCTTCAAAAGCAGAATAACCTAATATTCACCTTAACACCACTCATTCGCATAGGAACAAGTCATACTTTGGGCAACTTTCAGAACTGAGTGCAGTATTACAGCAGTGTTTTCCTCCTGACTCAACTACCTCAGTATTTCCTGACTTGTACATTTTGCAAGAAGAAAAAGACCCATTGTTTAAAAAAAAAAATAAACAATGTGATGTAGCCTAAATTAATAAACGTATTCTTCCACAATTTAAGAGAGAGAGAGAGAGACTGTATTTCTCAGAAAATGGCAAAATGAAAAACTTATGGAAAGTGCCATCAGAATAACACCATTGCATGGCTTCTCCTCATCATCCATCCATCCACCCTGCATGCTCCTGGTTCCTTAGAGGCTTTTGCATTGTCTTTCTCCACAGCAACCCCATCAGTCAGTCCAGTGACCGCACTGGTGCTTCCCAAGGTCACCAGATTCGCAGAGCAGCTCTGCATTTCTCCTCTGCCAGGCAGCCCAGGCTGGCAGAGGGCACAGGGCTCCCGTGCTGGGCTCAGGATGAGCTCCACTCCCTCTCCGCCAGCACCCACCCAAACAAGCACCACAAACCCCCTGTCCAGGGAAATCACCACATTTTACCCTTTTAGCTCCTTTCTACCTCAATGCTTTTTTGCCATAACCCCTTTTTGCCTAAGAGCGTGCTGATCTATAAATTCTTGTGTTCTACCATGCAGAGACCTTGAAAGGTTCTCCCATTAACTGCACATAGTTGAAAACGTTAATTTTATATTTTACTGAGCAAAATCTCACCACAAACAACAACGACATGAGATAATTTGCAATAGGAACAGTGCAGCGTCGCTCTCTCCACTGGGCTACAAACAAATTCCACCAAGTTCCAAAACATCACAAACAGCAGCAAGCTGGCTCTTGTGGGGTACAGAGCGTGGTCACACAGGGCACAAAGCCAGCACTCACTGCAGCACTCCAGTGAGGGGCTGCACAGCCCTTTCCTTTCCATGAAACCACACAGAACCTCCTCTAGAGACCCAACACTGTCTTTCCCCCAAAATATTAAACACACAATGCAGGCAATGCTACTGAGCATTCTCTTGTACTGATAGGAAACTGAGACCCTTGGAAGATGGAGGCTCTGTTTATGACAGCTTAACTGCTTGCAATCAAACTAATTTGCAGTACGATGACCTGAAATGAGTTTAAAAGCACCATAATGCATGTTTAGCAATCAGTGAAGCAATCCTTTATTATTCAGGTTCACATCTGCAATTTGTGTCACGTGTTACGGGAAAGAGAAAGAGGGGAAACACAAAAAAGAATCCTTTTCCTTTGGAGGAGTGGATGAGCAAAACATGAGCCACAGTAACACGGGACATTCGACACCAAACTCAGACTGGCAGCAAATCTTGGGTCTCTCTGCTACTTACAGGAATCTTACAATGTCCAGAAGAAGAAATTATTAAATTAAACACTTGCCTATAAATGATTATGTCTTGATTTTTCTAAATCGATTTTTGCTGGAAAAAAAATGATTAAGCAAGTTCACCTGAAATACCACCAAAAATATGAACTAAGTATGCCTCCAGGGTTTGAAACTGTAAATGAAGTTATCAACCAACCACTTTCAACACTCCCCTTTCTACTGGTTACAGAAGTGGGAGACCCTTCTGGCAAATAATGGAGAGTTTCATATCACCTCTCCAAATACAAAAAACCTCTTATTTCCTTCCTTTTTCCCTTTGTTTTTTTTATGATGTCTCAAGTCATCCCACTTGTAATCCTTGGAAAAAAGACGTCTCCAACAAGGGAAGTGGGGAACCATGCACAGAAGCAGAAGGAAAAGGGACCAACAAGCTGGAAGCACTTGCTGAAGAAAGGCAAGAGCAGTGAATGTAACACCATCCCAGAAATCAGAAAAATAAAATTAAAAACAAAAACATAGGAAAGACACAGAAGTGCAAAACTGAGGCAAAGGCATTCGAGAAAGCACAGAACTGCTCAGTTCTGAGAACTCCAGCTGGACTTGGCTTGGGCATGGAGAGGGAAGGCCCAGGCCAGCACCCTCTGCTCCATCCTGAGTGACAGCTCCTTGGGGATATCACCTCCTGAATCACCAAAGCATCTGGGGACTGGCCTAAAGAAATTAGTATGAAGTTATTAAAGAAATGTCATTGTTCAGACAGAGGGTGACAATCTGTATTTCAGCAATGAGGGGACAAACCAGAAAGACCTGAAGTTCTGAAATCTGGTCTCAGTTCTGTTTGGTTGGGTAAGGAGCTGCTGTGGTGCCCTGCTCTCTTTCTGTATGATTTGGACAACAGAGTTTCACACAATTCAAAGAACTGTAGGGATTAATATTTTAAATTCAAAGCATGTTACTCAAAAAAGCATGAGCATGCATTAGGGCAGGATTCTACAGTGTTTGAGGAAATCCCATCCTGAAGGGCTGTAAAAATAACCCAGACCTTCACCCTCTGTTCAAAATTATCTGAGAAGAGACCTATCCTGATGTGTGATACACAAAGGTCGTTTATTCTGCGTGCCTAGTCCTTCCCCAAATACTGAGTTAGTAAAATGTGAAATGCAGAGTTTTCTTCTCTAAAACCTGTTGTTTTGCTCCATCTATTCTTACTGTGATGAGCAGGATGCTGGAAATGCAGCTGCTCTTGCTCTTCTTCTTGCTTTGCTGGTCATGTTGTTAGCAAACTCTTTAATGAGTCTCAGTTCTCCCTAGGAACAGCACTACAGTTTATAAATGCTAAAATTAATAGACCTGGGGTAGGCTTTATTACGTGCAAAGTATTTAGCTGGCAATGATGATGCCTCCCTTACAGCAGCAGTTAGAATAAACTGCATTTTTAATGGCTCTTGGAAAACAAAAAACAACACCTAAAAGACTTCAGATGAAGAAACACCAGGTTTCCTGCTCTCAGTGCACCACACCAAATCTACTCCACTGAGGGCTGCAAACACTAATGAGTAATTACAGCCCACAGAGAGATTTCTACTGGGGATCTTGTCCACTTTTGTCGAATCTGAATTTACTATCAGAAGATTCATAACCTCTGTTGTCAGCTCCACTTCTGCAAAGAATGGGCACATGGAGAATTTAAAGTGAAGCTAAAATGGATTTCAATATACCCTTCACAATAATAGTTGGTAAAACTAATTACACTGAGAAAATTGGAGATCATTCATTACCCTACTAAGCAAATTAGGATTCGTTAAGAATGATTTATAGTGCCAAAGAGGGGATAACAAGGATCCTCTTTCCAACTCTATTCACAGGGGACACGACAGTTTATGGTGTGGTGCCACCCCAACAGCCACTGGGCAGAGACTTTGTGGACCTCAGGGTGTTTCAGATGGACACACACTTCTACATCAGCAAAATACATTTAAATGTTTGGCTTCTAAAGTCAAGCACTGAAATTAACTGAGCAGCTTAACCTGCTTGCAAGAACAGCAGCTCTTTATTTACCAGCACCACTGTGCACACGATGTGCAGTAAAGGACCACATCCCTTCTGCAACTTTGGCTGTTGGATTTATTGAACCCCTTTCAAATGATAATTTTGATCTAATCTGTTTCTCTCCTGTGGAAGCCATGGGCCCTACTGCACTTCCCTGGAGCCTCTTCACACCCTCTCACCGAGGAGAGTCATCAACATCACAAACCCGACCACCTCAGGGAACAAAGCCCAGCTCCCTAGGATCACTGCCAGAGCATATGGTCCAGGCAACGAGGGAAATTCTACTCTTTGAAGGGCTCTCTGAGCGCAGAGAATGTGCTGGTGGAACTAATTCCACATTTCTTCTGCAAGGTAACGTCTCAGGTGAAAATCACTCCCATTGCACAGAGAAATGGCTGGCCTTATCTGGGCCAAAGACTGGTTTTCCATCATATCCATACTAAACACCACTGGCGCTCCCCTTTTTCTCACTGGGATGGGTTTTTAGAGCTCTGAGTAATGCAATGCAACACTGCACAACGCAGTGTCCCTGTGGCACGCTGGAACTGCAGAAACATCTGCTGAACCCAGCCCGCTGGGGCCAAACTGGATAGCACAACTGATCAGCCAGAGCCTTGGGGAATAAGCTCACGATTTATGTTTGTCTGAGTCACCAGCCCATGTGCAAAGCACGGTTTTAGCTTTTCTTTCCTCTTTTTTTTTAAGGTGGAGCAAGAGCACTGTTTGGGAAAGAAGGGTCACAGGAGTCTTCTGCCTTCCCAATGTTATTTCCAGCAGCAGCTTATTACCAAATTCTACCCAGCTCTGAAAAATTCACAAACTCCCTGCATTTGGAGGAAAAGAAAATAACACAAACCTGCAATCCAAAAAGAAAACATTAAAAGAGGAACAGAAAACCCTCAGAAACTGCAACAAAGACTTGAGAAGTAGACCCATACAGAAAATGGAAATAAGTGCCTAAAACAGAGAAACTGTACAATTGCCAAAGAACCTGACAGTCTTGGGAATCAGGGTTGTTGTTTAGAAGCAAAATACTCAGTTATTTAAGTTTTTATTTCTGCTCTGGTTTTTTGCAAACCAATGAAACACTATGTACTTTAACATGAATTTGGCTGTGTGCTGTGTGATACACAAACGAGCAAAAATCATTCTTCAAAGCTAGGTAAGAGAAAAAGCTTTAGTGTTATACAAATTCCAATCGTATTCTAAAACATCTCAACCTCCTGAAATCTTAAGACAGCTGGACAACATTAAAAACTCCTCTAATTCAAATTGTTTTCCTTTTAAAGTTAAAGAGATGGTGATTTTTTTTCTAAAATTCTAACTACTTTCCAATTATCTGATCTGACACCTTGATGAGATGTAATCTATCTGATAATCTGTCTTTGATGAGAGACAATGACAATTTGCAATGCAAAAAAATAGCAAAGACAACTGGGAGATCTTCCAGGAAGTATTGAGTTATGATTTCTTAGGGTGCACCAATATTAACAGCACACCTAAATTTTTTTTTTACATGCACCAATCCTAGACTGGACTGATCCCACAGGATGCAGTAAAGTCAGGCCAGCACTGAAGGCTTACAGGAGAATTAGAATGATTTTTACCTCTTCTTTTCTGACTGTTGATTTAATAATATGCAAAAAGGATGGGAAAGTGTCTCCTCTGTCAAGGAGCACCAAGACAGTTGAAACAGACTCCAGCAAAAATATCTTTTAAACAGAATCTACAGAACACACCAACACCTGCGAAAGGAGTAGAAGAGAGTTGTTCCCAAGTGAAATCCAAACTTGAAGGTGTATTTAGAGCTCCTCAGCAACACTGCACCATCACCTTTCCTTCAGTGGCCACTCGCACTGGTCCCATGTGGGAAATGGAGGAGTAGAAACCCCCACAAACACTGATGAGTTTAATTTACAGCCCTGGAAAGAGCTGGGATTGATGTAATGATAAAGGTATACAGATCTTAAGTAGAAGAATTATAAACTCATGTTTCTATAGTTATAAGTAAGAGAATGTATTGGGTGATATGGTGAAGGGTTTTGAGTATGATAATATGATTTTATAGTTTAAGAATTTAGATGTTACAATAGAAGTATATGTGTGTACGTGAGCTAACAAGTTATTGGTCAAGAAACAGATGCAATGCAGTAAAAAGTACCAAAGGTGATAGGTTATAAAGTCAAAACAAAGTTTCATGTTAATTGTCTGTTGGACTGAAAAGTTATAAATTGCCATGGAACTCAAACTCGTGACTTTCTTTGGTTCTGGCTCCTTGCTGTTAAACCTGTAACTCCTGAGACTGAGGCCTCGTTTGATTTTTTAAGTGATAAGTCACAAATAACAGAGTTGGTCCCATCTCTTAGATAAGGTTCTGACAGTCCCACTTTGCTGAAGGCACCTCATCACAAAGTTTGTTTAATCAGTGGCAGTTCTGTGACCCCAGCTGGGTCTGGGTTAGGCTGAATCACCTGACGGAGACTCCCAACCCTCTCCATTGCCAAGGCAGGCTGCAGCAATGCCCCTCCCCAGAGCATTCTTCCTTTCCCTATTGCTTTTCCAGGAGCACTTACATAGAGGCAACAAGAACAGAAGAATTCGGTCTCCAGCTTGGCTGATGCCTTAGCTTTTAGCTTTTATATGTTTCCAATCCTGCATTCCCAGTGTGTAACTCTGCAGTGTCCTGCAGCCTGGGAGCTGCTGCTCTCTCATGCTGAGACAGACAGAACAAAGCCTCTCCAGGCTGCTCTCCAAGGACACCCAGCCCGGCCTAGGCCCAAAATGTGTAACCCAGCATCTTGAGAAGGGGGGCAAGCTGAGGAAAATGAAGAAATTTATCTACTTACAGTATAAAATCAGGTAAGGTTTCAGCCTTTGCCTCCACTACTGAAGGTGCATAATGAATTACTGGGATGGAGCTATCACAGAGATACTAGAAGAACAATTTTGTGTTACTGGGAAGTGTCAGCTTTATAAATGTTTCCTTAAACACTCAGTGCTCTCCGGAGAGTCTATAGAATAACAGGATCTAAAAGGCATTTTAGCTTTGCTGTAGCATGCACAGCATCCACAAACATTGCAGACACATGACCCAGCACCCCTCAATCCTGAGTGCCTGGCACAAGCACGCTCCTCAAAGGGGATTCCAAGCTGGACACGGATTATCTCTATGCTAGGCAACATGGCCTAAACACATGAAGATTCCATTAATACTTGATTTATACAGCAAACACGTGCTACTTAATCCATACCTCAGTGTTCATTCATTTCTGAGTAAAACCTGCTTCCCTCTGCAGTAGATGTCCGTCAGTCCATTTCCACCTACCTGGCTCCTACGTTCCCTCTGGTGAGCTGCAGTCCATAATATTCATACATCAAATCGTTTCCAAGGGCCAAAGCTTTATTATTATCTATTAAACTAGAAGTTATTTTTACCATATTTGAGACCAATGACCCCTGTTTTGATGTTCTGGGTTAACACCAAACACAAAAACTAACAGTCTTTTCTAGTTAAAGGCTTTGGAAAAAAGAAGTCAGTTCAAGTGCATATTCTTTTGCACTTTGATAATACAGTAATCACATTGATCAGAAACACATGCTAATTGGATCACTCTGGAGCATTTTTCTCATTGTCTGGTACCGCAAAACACATCTGGGTTTTATTTGCCCCATGTAAGTTAATAAGAGTATGGACTTTTTTAAAACAACAAGCAAGATAATCCTAAAAACAATTTTCCAAAGTGAAAAGGGAGGAAAAAACCCTTCATGTTTCATCCAAGACTGTGTAAGCGTAAAAACAACTTTAAGAGAGAAACTGAAGGATGTTTTCTACCTACTTGGCTATTAGCGAAGAAAGAAAAAAGAAAGTTAAAGACTTAATACTATGGCTATAGATAAGAAACAGCCCAGTTAAATATATTAATGGCATCAACAAGGGATGTCTCCCCCACCTACACAGATCCAAATTGGAATGATTTAAGGTGCCAATACATCGGCCCTAGAAGATGTCAGGTTTCTTCTTGTTGCTAAATCCCTCACTCAGGAGAGCTGGAAACTTTCAAGCTTTCCGTTGGAGCATAGGGGATGTTGACACCTTCCAGATTTTCACTTCAGTGGACCAACCCACAGACAGTATGGTGCAGGGAACAGCAGATGGCTTCTCTTCTGTTACCTCTGCTGCCTAGAGATGGAGTGAGCCCCGCTCCCAAACCATGCATATTCAGCTCTCGCTGCAAGGAGAACAAGGCTCATTTACCCCTGGTACAGCCCCCCAGCCCATAATATACCTGCCCCATCCCAGAGCATGCCTACAGATGTCCACATAATTGGAATTTTCCCAGACAAAGGAAAGCAATTCATTCTGAACTACAGAAAGACACTCAAGGTTTAGTTTTAATTCAAAATAAACATTGAGCCATTTGATATCACTTTTTCCCTTCATCCCCTCCCTCTTAAAAATACATATGACACAAACCAGGGCAAATGCTGAAAAAAGGAAACCAGCTAGTTTTTCTGTTTCACAACTTACCTTACACTCATCTGGGCCTTGATATAATTAGAATAACTACCAGCAAACTTTTTCAGCTGAGGATGCTCTTTTCATACCTCACCACCAGCAGTGTGAACGTTCTGTTTGTGCAGAAGTCCAACGTTAAATCCAGCAGGACACAGCATTTCCAGGTATTGAGCAATCTTTGTGCAATTTTTGTGAGACCACACGTACACAGTTTAATCCCGTAACTTCCTTACAGGATCCCAGACCTCTATGACAAAATTCACCATGTGCTAATAGAAGAAAATGACTCTCTGGGAATGTGACAAGAGTGCAACCAAGTTTTTCCATCATGTAATTGAATGCCATAGAGTTTACTTTTCCCCAGAGTTCAGTGAAAAGATAGAAGCAGCTTTTGGTTATACTGATAACTTCACAGAGCAGTGCTATGGGACAAGGCTCACTGCATTTTACCCACCTGGTTTGGGACATACACAATGCTCTGCTTCTCCTACAGTGATTGTAAAGGCAGAAAAGATGTGCTTGGAGAATACAGCATAAGTTACAAGAGAAACAGGATATAAGCAATTTAAATATAAATCTTGGAAGAAAATAAGCAGTACATTGGATTGACTGGAAAACATTTTTTTACTCCCTAACTTATCTGTGCAAGTAAAAGGTATACTGATGAATGTGGGAATGAACAGAAATATGAATATAGACTGTTAAATCAATACAGGTGCATGCAAATAGATCAAAACCCCAAAAAAACCTGATCCATTTTCAAACTAGCTGGGGCCTGATCTGCTTCTCAGGACATAAAATGTAAATCTGGCATAAACATAATGTCTGTGTTTTCCAAGAGTGTCCCTGAGCCATGGGCTTTTAAGCAACAGGTAGAAATCACTGTGCCATATCCTCTGGGCTGTGGAACACAGGAGATGAGGTAAGATATTGTAATGGGCTCTTTAAAATGTGTGAATCAACAAGAACAGGTACAAGGAAAAAATCAAGATCCTACCGCCTCACATTAGAGAGCTGGTGAGACCATGGCTCATTTTCTTTGCTATAATTGTGTAAATTAAGCGCTGTTCAAATTTATGTAGTAATTAATACGACACCTGATTAGTTCAAGAAAACACTGACCACCGTGTTGGAAATATTACTTGCAGTGCATTTGTGGAGGAAGGAATAAAAAGGGTGCATGAAGCTCCTGGGCAGAGCGGGGTGGGTGCGTTATCCCTGTGTCCATGCACTAAGGCACTTTTGTCTGAGGAACTCTCTGCTGCTCAGACGAACACGTGTGAAAGTGGAGATATACACTTACAAAGTAGCCTGTTCCCAAGCTGGAAGGAGCTGAGCTCTGCAATAAAACACAAAGACAAAGTGGGAAGTCAGTGATGGTTTTTAACACGTTCCAATCCACACAGCTCATTACCAGCCCTTTCCAAGCTTTTCATCACCACATCACAGCACCAACGTCCTGCCCCTTGTCATCTGCTACTGAAACAAACACACTGTTGCTTAATTTTTCTCTTTACATCTCTCAACGACTCTGAGATGGTAACGTGCTATTTACTGAATTCCAAGCTTCTGCGGTGGACGTAATTGCCAATTTATTTGACAGGCAGCTGGGTAATGAATTAATGATGGCATTTCGCCCTGCACTGAGACTAAACAGACACTCATCAACCAGCCTCCCTGACATGCTGACATTCAATGCCCTGGACTCCAGCTCCTCAGCTTCGTGGCCACAAAGGGGCAGGCGGGAGGGGGAGAAAGGGAAAAAAAGTAGACTGACTTCAAAACAAAAAGCCCGGTGGGTTTGGATGACTTTTTCAGTGTATGACCTGTTTGCCAATTTATTCCCGAAAGGCCCTGGTTAGTACACACATAGTGCTTTTCTAAAATGAGACATTTTGTAAACATAATTAGTAGTCTGAAATGTAAAGAATGCGTGGGCACAGAGAAGCCGCTTCAGTCAATGTACCATTTTCTGGAGAATGCAGTCACTACAATTTCCCATTTGGATGTCCACATTGTTTGACAAACCAAGGATTTAGAAACAACAACAACAAAAAAAAGCAAACAGCAAATATCTACGGTGTGAAATAGATTTCAAAACTCAAACCTATAAAAACAATTAAAATTAATATTACTACCATGGAAAATAATCAATTTGTTTAAACGCTTTAAAAAAAAAAAGGCATCACGAAATTCAGTTTAAGTGGGACACGATCACAACCTCTATATTCACAGGAATTAAGGAGATAAAGGGTTTTGTTTCATTAGTTTTTCATCTAAGCAATGGGGATTAAACAGCAGGTTCTCTCAGAGACACGGGGGGACCAAAACATCTCGGTGCTAATCCAGGTCAGGCTGTTCCATCAGAGGCTGAGCAGCTCCCAGCTGCGGCCTGCAGAGCCCATGGACAGAAGCAAAAAGCAGAGAACCATTCTCTAGTGAGCACGGGGTTGTCCAGACAACCAGTGTGTAACTCCTGCAGCTCAAATCCCATTTCTGTGCCTCACTGTTGGTGGTGACACAGCTCGGGGGTAACCAGGAGCTGCAGAGGGGCCCCAGCAGCCCGGGCAAACCCCCGGGAGGACACAGAATTGGCATCACTTCATCCCAAAAGCAGATCTGCAGGGCTCAGCTCTGGCTATCAGCAGCCAAGGGAACTCCACACAGATAAAGACGTTCCAAAGTCCTCCTGTCCCCACTCCTGCTGCTCTGGGGCCTCAAGTTCCCTGTGCCACCATCACCCTCAGGTGACCCCCTGGTCCCAGGGATGATGTCCCTGACAGCAGCAGTGGGCTCAGCCCATCCGCTCTGCTCCCCTGTGTCCATCCTGCTGGAATGTCGTGGTCACTGGCACAGCCAGGCAGTGGTCAGTGGCCATGGCCACTGTGTCCATCCTGCTGGAATGTCGTGATCACTGGCACAGCCAGGCAGTGGTCAGTGGCCATGGCCACTGTGTCCATCCTGCTGGAATGTCGTGATCACTGGCACAGCCAGGCAGTGGTCAGTGGCCATGGCCACTGTGTCCATCCTGCTGGAATGACCTGGTCACTGGCACAGCCCTGGTCATTGCCCAGCCCAGCTGGGCACAGCCCTCCGTGGGCACAGGCCCTGCTTTGCTGATGCCAAAAAGATTTTTGCTTTTTATACGTTTTTCATACATTTGTAG
Organism: Pachycephala philippinensis; assembly: GCA_013397055.1. Taxonomy (NCBI): domain Eukaryota; kingdom Metazoa; phylum Chordata; class Aves; order Passeriformes; genus Pachycephala; species Pachycephala philippinensis. The sequence goes on from VWZT01015827.1 coordinate 333,221, forward strand.
CTCTCTAGACTATTATTATATTGTTATATAGCTCCTGAACTAACTCGGGTACTTTTCCTATCCTTTCTCTTAGATTTTAGAACAGTAAGCTCACCTTCCTGGACTCTTATTTAGTCTTGCCTCTGTAGTGAACCAAGGGCATTTTTTTTTTTCCATATATCATAGACATTATAAATGTGGGGTTAGAAGCTCGGGGGGTGTGGGGGCTTCAGTGGAGGGCAGAACCAAAATGGGGGATTACCTAATTATCTGTTCCTCTAATTGGATAATTTCTGTGAAGTACGCTAATTTGTTAAATTTACAAAATTGTCCAAGTCCTGTGTGCATTTTGCCATACTTGCACCTGGAGGACCTTCATTAAAGGTAACTGCTTTTTATCATCTTAATATTGTTTGGCTTATGATTTTTGGTGTCACTGGGAGCCCCCGTGGCCCTGCAGCCCTGGCACGGAGTGACACAGCACACTGTGCTCAGTATCCAACACAAAACATTCTGCCTTTCTCTTCACTCACCCTGCTCTCTGCTTCGTGCCATTTAAATTCCTGTCATTTAAGCTGGAGATCTACCCACGAGTACAACACGTGCAATCATTATAACCATTTTTGTTTCAGCTATGTACAGATGCCAAGCGAGTCCCACTCTTTCACTCACAGTTTTTTTTAAACTTACTTTACTGGCTGAAAGCTCCAAAGTTTGCATTCTGCATCTGTGTGTAATTTTTGTCTGCTTTTTATTCCAAGTTTTGGAAGGATAGAGTATCAAAACAAAACAATAAAGAGGAAGAAAAAAAGAATAAGCAAACAAAATATTTCCCACTGAATATTTTCATTCCTTCAAAAGCAATGCTGCAATGGCCATGGGAGGACAGTCGAAACATAGCAGTCAAATGACTTCCACCGAACAACTGTGCATTTTCAGGGAATTTGAGTTTGCTGGATGGAAATATAGCCCTTCACACATTGCATGCTGCATATGGAGAGTACAGTTTGCAAACTCTGTTTAACTGGAGTATGAAAGACTGTGTTGCACATGCATGAATGACTACGTCAGCTGTGTTGTGAACTGTGTGCTGACAGAGCACGGGGGCTGAAGCGAGGGCTATGCAAGGAGACAGCTTCTCACCTTTTGGGTAACTCCCAATAGCGAAAGGATCCCACTACCCAGAGCCCAGCCTCGGTACCAACTGTACAGGCATCTTTACACGCCCATGCTGAGTCGTGATCCTGCACTGGGTGGTTCTATAGCTCTTATATAAAGTGTGCCTATAATAGAGGTAACGGTTTCACTTTCCAAAACCCTTGGCAAAATAGGACATTAGAAATACTATTTGATATTCACACAACCACCAGCAGAAGCCTGCATCAGGTGCCCATCAGCAAAACACACTTATTTAACATTGACAGGGTTTTGGTTTTGTTATTTTCCTTCTGGTTTTTGTGGTTTTTTGTTTTTTGTTTTTTGTTTTTTTTTTTTTTTTTTTTTTTTTTTTTTTTTTGTTTTTTTGTTTTTGTTTTTGTTTTTGTTTTTGTTTTTTTGTTTTGTTTTGTTTTGTTTTGTTTTCATCCTTTCTTAAAGAGAACTTTGGCCCAGAAGCAAAAATGTAGTAACCCTCGTGTAAGCATTAGTTTATTGTGTACCAAAGAAAATTACATCCTTGAGGTCTTGGAAGGCACAGTTATACCCATTTTGCATATATATTGTGCATTACTTGGGGAGCTGGGTGGGGAGAAAGACTGTGTTGTACATATTTGTTCTGGCTATTGTTTATGCAGGTCTGACTGAATGAAGGAACAGTGGGTATCATTTCAATTTCTGATGTCAACATCAAATTACTTATTTAATTTCATGCCTGGCGAAGCATTGTATAGCTACACGCAGAATCATTTCACTTCATTTGTTATGCTGTGTTTTCTTGGCGATTGGCTTGCCTTCCAACTGACAGCTTTAATTACGACATGAATTTGATTGCACTGCCGAGGAATTAACATAATGCAACAAAGCATTTAAGCACCCAACCTTAGACACACAAACACACACATCCCCACCCTCGCAGCCACACGCACACAAAGCACAGCCACTGCTGCTGATCAGCTCCTGGCACAGCACAGACACACAGAGCTCTGCTCGTGGCATTCCACTCCACACACAGCCAACATCACTGGCCACATTCTGGGGAGGGAGCAGCACTGAGGATTTCAGAGCACATAACCCAAAGGCTGTCCCTCAATTTGCCTTTGGCTCTGTACAGGTGGGAGGAATGGGAGACAAAAGAACTGAAAATATCCTATATTTGGGGCTGAAACCATGACCCAAAGACTGTCCCTCAGTTTGTCTTTGGCTCTGTACAGGTGGGAGGAATGGGAGACGAAAGAACTGGAAATATCCCATATTTGGGGCTGAAACCATGAGCGGCCCACAGGATTACACTGCTTGAGGGGTGTGGACACGTCTCTTCCTGAAGCAAACAACAACGGGCCCAGTGGGAAGGGGATTTCAGAACTTCAGGATTTGATCCTCATTGTGACCACCTCGCTGTGGCCTCCTGTCAAGCACAAGGTACACAGGAGGAGCACAGAGCCACAGAGCACTGGGAACAGGGCAGCACTCATGGAGAGTGCAGCAGCTTTGATGGGAGCCCAAGAGGAGACCTTTAATGTGGGGACAAATGGGAAGATTCCTGTCCCACTCCCTGTTCAGGAGCTGGACCAACATTCCAGCCAGAAAGGTGCCAACTTGCAGCAAGAGGGGATGAGGGGCTGAATCCCATCCAATGATCCCATGGGAGAGGCTTTTGCTGTTCATCCCCTCACTGAAAGCCTGCAACCAACACCAGAGGCAGCAGGCAGGGCTGAGATCAGGAATTTAGGAATGAGCCCCAAAGAAATCAGGTGTTTTGATTTTCAATGAGCAAAGAGGTGGCTGAACCCCCGAATACTCGGTGAATTTACCATCCATGTTAGCTGTAATTCTCGTGTTTTCCTCAAATAAATCTCCTGGCTGTTCTGTAAAACATGACTAAAACGTATTCCAAAGAGGGAGGACTCAATTAAAAATAAATACATACAGAAAGATAAGGGAAACAAGTTGACTGAGCTCCAAGCTGAGCAAAAGAGAAAGCGCTGCCATCTTGTCTCCAAGCAAGATCTCAACAAAATGAATTCTACTACTGGCAAGATTTTGATGAGATTAAACTGACTACAGCACCCTATATATAAAGGAGGAGCAGCTCTCCAATTTCTCTTTTAGGCCCCTGAAGCTACCTCTGCCCATAAAGGAAAAAACAAGTTGTCATTCCTAAAAAAAACCTTATATAGGGGAGAAAGGCGGAGAGCCATGGGTTTATGAAATACAGAGGGGGAGCTGGATCAGGGCACTGCTGCACCAGAGCATTGGAGCAATCATTATCCCTAATCTAGCAGAGGTCAAATTCTCTGCTAATTATGTTCTCTCACAGAGGGGTGGGTGTGTGTGCACACGTGTGCGAGACGGGGACAAAGAGAGGAGTTGATGGAAATCAGTCTCACTGCATTGCATCTGACAAGAACAGAGGATATTCTCCTTCCTACTGTCTGATGCTATTTCAAGCCTCATTATGAGAAAAGTCTCCTGTTTAATATGGTCTTTTCATTGAATTATCTTCTTTTCATTTTTGCCCACCTCTCACAAATGCTGCAAATTACCTGCTTGGATCTCATTAGCCTGGAAAGGAGTCACCCCTTGTAAACACACTTTGCATCACTCTGCATTATCCAAGGACTGCAGGTACATTTACAACAGGCAGAGTTGAAAGATACCTGACAGCAGAGGGAATGAAGCCACTGACATTTCAGTTTGCAACTGGATATTCATTATCCCCTCTGCCTCGTTCTGCATCTGTCACTAAGCTCTCACTTAGGCCCTGCACTAACCTGGGAAGCTCCAACACTCCTGATCCACCAGCCTGCTCCAACTGGGGACGGGAAAATGGATCATCCACCCGGAGAACGTGCACTTCAGTCATTATCCACATTTCCATCCAGGAGCCATGCTCAGTCTCACAGTGCTGTCAGGCTACAGCAGCGGAGATTCATTATCTTTCATGGCCAAAATTTGCTTTCTGACCTCAGGGTTAATCTGCCTGCAATGTTTTATATTTTTGTTCTATCTTCTGTTGAGTACACAACTTTTTACATAAATTTTTCTGAGAAAATAGTTGTAAAAACAGAAGCAAATCTTGAGAGAAAACTTAGTTGTCGATAGCTTTTTCTGGACAGCAATTGGGTATCATTAGACAGCTGACTTCTTCAAAAGATATTATTTAAAATAACCTTATTAAGCTCTGGATGGATGTTTGGGTTCAAGACCAGGCTCCCCTGCACGTGAGAGTGGAAGTGTCACTGGCACTTTGGAAGGTCCTGTCATCTCAGCACATGGGGTGTCTGACTCTGGGATTGAGAGCAGTGGGATGGACAGCTCTGAACTGGCTTTGGGATTGGGGCAATGGGATGGACAGCTCTGAACTGACTTTGGGATTGGGGTAATGGGATGGACAGCTCTGAACTGACTTTGGGATCGGGGCAATGGGATGGACAGCTCTGAACTGACTTTGGGATTGGGGCAATGGGATGGACAGCTCTGAACTGACTTTGGGATCGGGGGCAATGGGATGGACAGCTCTGAACTGACTTTGGGATTGGGGCAATGGCATGGACAGCTCTGAACTGACTCTGGGATCGGGGGCAATGGCATGGACAGCTCTGAACTGACTTTGGGATCGGGGCAATGGGATGGACAGCTCTGAACTGAGGGAGCCTGGGAAAGGCCACCACAGACCCACGCACGGGGAGAGCTGTCTCGTGCATGTTTTTCAAATCTCAGCTGAACTGGTAATGCCAGACCAGAGAGGCAGGCTTGTATCTCAATGAATTATCAAAGCATAAAGGAACTCTCCTTATTAAGCAAAACATAAATTATGTATAACACTTTAAAATATACATCTCCACATATATTTACATAACGTTCCTTTTGAGCAACCTGTGAATCCCTCTGTCCTCTCTTGGGTGCACTAGGGAAGTTGTATTTGCTCTCCACTTCCTTTTAATTTGCCACAGTGTTGGGACAAAGGAAAAATATTGTTAAAGCATCAGAGAAAAACTGGATTTGATGGGTGGAGGGGGAACCAGGACTCTGCTCTCATTGCCAGGTCTGGCAGTGTAGTACTGTGAGCTGCTGAGAAGCCCAATAAACCTCAGAGCTCTCCCTCAGTACATTGCAAGGGAATGACAAAGCTAAATTAAAACCGTGTTTGTAAGGAGCTGTGAAATTTTTTGCTGGAAGGTGCTGTGTAATTGTGAAGTTGGTTGCAGTGACTTCCCAGCTGCCCCAAGGCTCGGACAAGCCAGGGTGGTGACGGTGACAGGCTGACATCCAGCTGCCATCCACTGCTACCTGTACAGAGCATTTCCTTTCTACCTCCTCTGGTTTCACTCTCCTCTTCCAAAGAGATCTTACAGCCCTGAGACTGACCTCAGCTGACAGCTATGAAGGGCAAGCTCTGAAGTGTTTAGCTGAATGTAACCCATAAAAGCTGGCTCTGGGGAAGAAATGGACCTCTAAAATAATGTGACAAAGGGATGTGGAGAGAGAGCGTTACAGATTTCACACTTCCACAGGAAAAAAAAAAAAAATCAGGCATCTGTTCCAGTGATATGCACAATTCAGCAAAAATTGCTAGCTGTGTGCCTTCAGGCTTAAATTTGCACAACGAAATGTATCCTTTACAAAGGTATTTCTTTTAATGCCTGCTCAGTTCAGTTTTATTGGATTGGCCTATAGAGGACACCATCTGGTATCTGTCATCCAAATCTACACAGACATGCTATCGATAAAATCCCCATTTCCAAAATGTGGGTTAGTTAAAAGTAGGGCCAGATTGCTGGCTGGTACAAATTGGGCTGACTGATGTAGCTATCCATGCTTTTACCAGCAAAGGATCTGACCTACAAAATCCCCAATTTAGATACTCTTTTGGGACAGGGCTTTCTTTATATTCTGTGTTGTAAAGCATGTGGCACAGAGGACACAGAGCCATGAATAAAACACTCAAGGATTGTGATGGTACACATAATAAATAGTAATCTAATTGCAACAACAGAAAGATTTCTGTAGTCATTGCTCTGTCAGAATAACTCATGCGTGTCACTCGGTGAATGACCAGCATTCTCCCTTGGAGAAAAACACTCTCCACAGAGCTGCCATCTCAGGCCCTTCCACAGCACTTTAGGTAGAGCAATAAAGGCAGAGCTTATGCTATTGCTGGCCATGTTATATCAGTTCATTATATATAAGTCAACCGAGTCTCTCTAGACACTCAAATGCTTCTCATAAAGACAGTATGTAGCCCAAAGAAATACATTCTTTTCCTCCACCACTTGGGGTAAAAAGAGGCCATCTCACTTCTCAACTATGCAGAACATTTTAACTTCATTAAATGGCCTTCAACTGTTTCCAAAGGACTGAGTGTTTGCACACAGAAAGACATTGTATCAAACTTTAAGAAGTTTACCGAACCTAAGGAGGCCTAAGTTACCTCTTCCTCTCCTGCACCCCAAAGGGAAGGAGATTTTAGCAACAAACCATCCCAGAAACTCAATCCTGCTCTGCCTTACACCCCAGGGTTACTGAGCTGCAGGAGCTGTACTCACGTCGCTGAGCCGTTCCCGGGAGCTGCTCCTCTGGAAGCCCTTGGACTCGCCGCTGGCGCTCTCGCTGTCGCTGTCCCGGCAGCTGTTCTGGCCCGGCTTGAGCTGCAGCCGAGAGGAAACACAGAGAGAGCACGAGTTGAGCCTGGTTCAGGCAAGTCCCCTGGTCCCCTGCTGTGCTTTATCCCCTCCCAGGCCCCAGCAGCAGCGTGGCTCTGCCGCACCGCCACCAGCATCGTGTCCTTGTGCCAGGGCAGAGCCCCAGGGACACCACCCACAGGAGTCTCCCACCACAGCCCGGGTGGGAGCTCCAGGTGCTGCAGGCAGCAGGAGGCAACACTCGTGTCCCAAGGAAATCCCAGTCTGAGACCTTCGTGTTGTAATGCATTTGAACCCTGATGGTGTGCCCCAGCCAAACCATCCTTAGTTATTCTTACTAGAGCCCTCAGGAATTCATCAAGGTTATTGAAATGTAAACTGCGCTAAATTGGGGAAGAAAAAGCTGAGAAACCGAATACCAAGACAGCAAGAAATAGATAAAGAAGGACTGTGCTGCACTGGGCTAGAACCAATCATACTCTCTGAAAAGTGCATGCAAGACGTGTACAAGATAGAGGCACCAATCCAGTAATGTGTGATGGCAGGTACAGCAGCTGTAAAAGGTATAAGTAGAGAGTTGTGTAAACAATAAAACGGCTTCTGCGTAATCAAATTGGCTCATGGTTCAGGAGTCCTGTTCTCCCCCACCTTCGTTTGGGAGACTTTTAGACTTCTCAAGGTATTTCTGCCACGGATGAAGATTTTAGAGTTTCCATCACCTTGCAGCACTCAGAGCATCAGTTCCTCCCTCATTACAGCATAGGAGCATTGAGGGTCTGAGATGAGTGGGAGTCTCCCCAGGGGAAGAAGAGGTCAAGACTCCAGAGGAGCCTTTGTTTTGCTGGACCAGCCCCTAACCACACTGCCCGGTACCATAAACAATTCTCCACTAACCAAGCCTCAATGTTCATAAAACAACAGGATCTCCCTAATAGGTATCAAATTGCTTTTGCCTTTCAAACCAGCTTTAATGAACTTTACTGGCACTGTAATAAATAAAAAGCACAAAAAAGCCCTACAAACTATATTTTCATTACAGCTGAGAACACATCTGCTTTCTCTTACGCTGTGGACTGTTCAGGTCACCACATTACACAGCAGTGTACTGAGAGAAACATTCACCACAGACAGATTGCATATGTCCACGAGCACACACGCACCTGGAAAGCAAGAGGAAGGTATGATCCACAGCTACTGCAATGCTGCAAATGCCTATCTTTGTTTTAAAGTATCCTGCCCTCTATTTTGCCTGAATGTATTAAAATTTTCATTTAGCCTTGCTGATGCTTTGTTTCAACTAACTTCCTCTAAACACTGGTTATTCTGGAGGTTAATAGTGGCAAGAACTCCCTTTCAGAAATTTAGACTTAAAATCACACACATAAATACTGGAAGCAGAGGTAAATGCAGAGAAAATACTTGGTGAGGTACCTAATGAAATATTTTATGAGACCTACCACATTTACCAATATTTGTATAACAAACGCCAAACACCTCCTCGTAGTTTATTCCAAGTGTTAATATGATGATGGTAAGTTCCACTCAGACTGTACTGGAGTATTCATTCATCTCCATGCCAGGACTGGAGACCAAAGGTTCCTCCTCCGACACTCTCCATCACCTTTTTTCCCTTCTTTGGTCTCTCTCTCATTCATTTCCAGTTCTCCCAGGAGCAAGCACACACAGAATTTCACACAAATGCTGTTTTACAGGTGCACATGAACAAACCCCACATTTTGCTGATGTTTCCCCACCTGTACACTCTGTTCCCCCACAGCTGCTCCCTCCCAGGGTCACTGAAGGAGCACCCACAGCACCCTCACCCTCAGGTTGTCATCATTTTCTCCCTACCACTGCCAGAGCAAACTGCATCTGCGAGTTTGGTATTTGAGTGCCACTCCCCCTTCATCCCTCACTCCCCCCACCAGCAAAGGGAAGCTGTGGGTGCTCTCAATCAGTCAAATCAAAGAAAGGACACAAAGTACATGAAACTAAAGGTTCCAATCACCACTGAGTTGCAATGCATGAGCACAACTGCAAAAAAATGGCACAGGCGTACTCTCAGCTCAAAGAAAATGTAGCAGAAGGAGCAGAGCTATTTGTCAGACACTTACAATTCAATAAATAAACTAAATATTCCACAGCTCAGCCAGAACATTTCCAGTAAAATGATTTTCATTTCCAATGGAACGGTTTATCAGTCAGATCTAAGAGATCTTGGGAGCAGTTTTTGGAGGCAGAGGGGAGGATAACGAATTCAAGAAGTCTTACACTTCATATATAACTCACTGATCTTATCTAGGACCTCCGTGTCCTGTAATTTTATGGTCCCAAGTTCAAAATTTAACCACCCAAAGGAAAATGGATCAAGTTTCCCTGACTTGGTCTTTTGTCAACATCTGCCCAATGATGGAAAAACTCTTATTGCCAGTGGGGCGTTAGGAATTTTTTTTTTTCCCAGTCTCAGATTTTATTTCTAGAACCTCAATTTGTACACGATCTTCACACATTAGTTATTTGCTAACTAATCATAACAGCCCAGTTTTATACTTCTTCTACATCACGAATTCCAGCTATTTACAGACAAGAGAAGACAAACCCAGCAGGTGTCATTTTTCTAGACACAATTTACAAGGAGTAAGAGAATATGACCAAGATATCTGAGCCTGAAACTCTGTAGAAAAAAAGTGAACTGCGTGGACTAGACAGCAAACTCAGAAATAAGTCCAAGTTAAGATTTATAAGCTTTCCATATTTTCATTTCTTTTTTTCCAAGCTGAGTTTCTCCACGTGCCAAACTGTTGAGGGTTTACATTTTATTCCAGAACCCATCAATCTGTGTTAAATTAAAAAAGTAAAGCATGGAAATGTGCCCGTTGTCTTCTCTTAAGAACCTAAAGTTACACTCAAATGCACATGAGAACACTTAATGTGGACAGACAATGGGTCATTTCAACCCCTTTGCACAGATTCAACTGCTTAAAACAATGCTGAAATAACACAGTGCTGCTTAAAAGGCCCACAGATAAAAGACTGGATCTTTATTTACACTGTGTGCATCTGGTGCATCACTCTGGGGCACACAGGAACCCTAAAATCAGTTTCCCCATGGAAATGCAACTTTCCTTGGAAAAAACGTGAAGTGCAATGTTGACAACTTTTGTTCTTCTGTCATTCCTGGCAGGGTACCCCACGCAAACAGCAACACCAGCATGGAAATCACATAATGCTCAAAGCACCCATGGGACCCCAGGGAAGGGCTGGAGCTGTGCCAGGGCAGGTTTAGGTTGGATATTGATGCCAAAGAGGCCAGCCTAGAAACAGAGACTGGACAGGAGGAAGGGAAGAAAGGTGCATATTTATTTGAAAGGCCTTCAGAGGCACACCCTGGGCAGGCCAAAGGCTGCACCCAAGATGGACCCCGAGTCACGAGTTCTTCACACTTTTATAGCTTTGCTCCATTTGCATCTCAACCCAATTTCACCAATTCAACTTTAGGTAATGATGAAATTTCCCCTCAGCTTGCCCCCTTCTCAAGATGCTGGGTTACACATTTTGGGCCTAGGCCGGGCTGGGTGTCCTTGGAGAGCAGCCTGGAGAGGCTTTGTTCTGTCTGTCTCAGCATGAGAGAGCAGCAGCTCCCAGGCTGCAGGGCACTGCAGAGTTACACACTGGGAATGCAGGATTTGGAAAACATAAAAGCTAAAACATAAGGCATCAATATCAGGGCAAGGCTCTTCCCCCAGAGGGTGCTGGGCACTGCCCAGGCTCCCCAGGGAATGGGCACGGCCCCGAGGCTGCCAGAGCTCCAGGAGCTCTCAGGGATGCCCAGGGTGGGGTTGTTGGGGTGTCCCAAGGCCAGGAGCTGGGCTGGATGATCCTTGGGGGTCCCTTCCAGCTCAGGATATTCCATGATTGTACAAAGGTCTCTCTGAAGAACTTCCCACATTAACACAGCATTCATCTTCTAATTTGCACCAGGCAAGGAGTGGAAAAGGGTTTACAAAGAGTGTGTTTGACTCCATGCTTTCACTGTGCAGTAGGAATGGATTTATCCATGGAGGGATCCATCCAAAGGATGTCACAAAGACGAAATACATTTTCTAGACTGAAAGCACAAAACCCTAAACACTCAGAGTGCCTCCAACTCACAAGGGATGTGCACAGTCTTGGGGACTGCCCTAGAGAGAGATGGGGTACATGCAAAAAAATGTGGCAATCGGCACCTCAAGACTACTTGCCCAAGCTGAACAACACAGGACTCAACCCTGGGCCACACCCATGGCTCCAAAACGTTTCTAGGAGTTTTTGGTCATTCTTAGCATTGCATTTTTTGAAATCTTTCATTGTGCTACAGAACCTATCAGTTTGTAATGCCTTTGAATCTGTTGGAGGACACCAGAAGTCAAACAGAACTGGATAAAGTCATAACTATATTTATATTAAAGGAAAAGGCCAAAAAGCAGATCTGGAAGGGTGGTTGCTGGCTGAGGGCTGGGCTGGGGATCAGCAGAGGGTTTTATTTCTGATCCTTCACCACGCCTGCCCCAAACAGTGAGAGGAATAGGTCTTCCCTGGACTGTTTGTAGGATTTTTCTATCAGGAGCAGTTTCCCAGTGGGTGATGGTGGATTCCACAGCCGGGGACACAGGGATGGAGGAATGGAGCCCAGTTGGGGGGGCAGAGGGTGCCATTGCAATTTTTGTTGTCTTTTTGACTACTCAAATCTATTTTAATGGACAATAAATTAAATTTCTTTTCCCCAAGTGGAGATTGTTTTGCCCGTGACAATAATGAGTGAATTCCTTGCCTTCACCGCACGAACTTCTTCCCTGCCCTGCCCTGCTGAGGAGGGGGTGTGAGAGGGGCTGGGGGAGTTTGGCCTCAGCCAGGATGTGGTTGGGAGCACTTGCTGCTCATGGACTGAGTCACAGAACTTCAGTCCCAGCACTGCTGCCCTGCAGAGTGATGAGGAACTGAGGCAAAGCTGGAGCTGGCAAGAGGGACCCCAGAGAGGGGCACTGAGAGAGCACGGAGAGGAGAGGCACACGATATGGAACACCAAGAGTGACCATTTGATGAAGAAAGACAGACTAGCTCAGGGCTGAAGGTCACGCAGAAGCCACCCAGAAATTATGAATAAACCAAAATAGATGAAGAAACATCAACATAAAACTGCTGTCACAACAAGTGCTAACAGGAACTCTTCTTTCAGCACATGGAGAGATTTTCAGGTGACTCGGAATGTAACAGAACTATTTTTGCAGCAGGGAAACACTCTCAGCCCTACTTTGTGACAGTGGAAGTGCAAACTGAATATTCATCTGTGTCCAGGGAAAGCAGCTCTCTGCTGTGTTCCTTCAGCCTTAAGGGGCAAAGCAGAGCTAAACTCAGGCTTAGGAGCAGGACAGATCTGCAGGAACAGTGCCACAGTTACTGTGCCAGCCAGACATTTCTGTGGCATGAGAGCAGGGGACAGAGCCTTAAAACACTCCCAAGGATAACCCATGACAGCCAGGCTCTCTGCTGCCTTTCCTCTCAGAAAAGAAAAGAAGGAAGGACAGAGAGAGCTGATCATGTTACGAGGTGTAAGGGAGGATGGAAGGGCAGCTGAGCCCCAGACTGCAGGGAGCATCATCCTCTCGGGACCACAGTTGGCTGTGCTGGATCCCTAAGCCACTTCAGATAATTCCATAGTAGCACTGCTGGTTAGCACATAACAAAAAGCAAAATAAATAAACCCACGGAGAATTTGGCAAAAGCCTTTTTCACAGAGCTTATATATCGTGTCAAAAACACCCTAACGTGGCTCTCCTGAGCTTTTTTATTTTAAAATACATTTTAATTTAAAAACCCCACGCCATTTGGCAGCAGTAAATCTATAGTATAGATTCGAGGCGCCTGAGCTTCTATGCCATATGGAATTAAAGGATTATTTCACTACATTATACTTTAAAGTTATGAATACTAACACCTCTCCCTGTTACAGCACAGCTAAGCCTTCACCAGAGTCCTAAAGGAAGGGGACACCTGCTCCCTGAGAGATGGCAGAACCCTGCTGTGGGGAGGGGAATCCCAGCCTTTCACTCCTGCCTGTCATTCTTTATTATTTATACAGCTTTTGCAAGGGCCAGGCAGCCCCAGCTCCCACCTGGATCAGTGCATTCCCTAGCTCAGCTCAGGTGGTGACCTGACTCCCACATGTGCCATTATAAAAAGAGTTTTGGAACAGAAAAATTACTTTTTCTTCTAATTAAAGGTAGGAAGGAAACAAAAGATAAGATAATGTGCCATTAGGAATGCTTCCCAACCCCCAAAATCCTGCCTGGGTACAGCCCAATCCCACCCATGGCAGGAGTTTGTCCTGAGCAGGGCACAGCACAGCCACATTCCCCCTGCTCCTCAGGGCCTGCCTCCGTGTGCTCTCTGGGCTTTCCCAGCAGCGAGCAGGACCCGAGCCAGGCTCTGAAGATGGGAATGTTGTCACTCCTGGCAGGCACACCCTCTCCCCAGCGAGGCACACACGGATCCAGGAGAAGCACAGACAGATCAGGCAACTGCTGATGAGTGCAAGCTGCTCCAAAGGCCAGGGAGCAACAGCCTGGGAGAAAACTGGCTGAAGCCGGGGAGATCCCAGTGATCCCAGTACAGTCCAGGTCTGCTGGGCCACTGCCAGCCCCGGTGTGACACCCAGGGCTGCACACACACAGCCCCAGGCCCTGCCCTGCCCAAGCAAACCCAGCCCTGACGAGGCTCCCGCCAGCCAGAAAAGAGCAACAGCAGATTTCAAGCAGAACTGAATATCAGATTGCAAAGAAAACATATTTTATCAATGATCAAGAACAAATCTGGCTGTATGAAAACAAAAGGAGAACTGCACAGCAAGGAAAAAAAAACCAAAACAGGATAAATCAAGGGTTTGTTACTTCTGATTCCCACCATGATTAACAGCTGTCATTTCAAAACTTGTATTTATATCTCTCCTGCTACTGACAGAAGTTGGATAAATACTCCTTCACAGCACACCCACGTCACCCACAGCATTCAAGGTGGTTCAACACAGTGGTTTGGGTCTGGAGACCTCTCCACTGCATTTCTAACAAAACCATGCACACCCTGACTGCCCAAACAGGGCAGCAGCACCAGGAAAGCAACTCAGAGCTGAGATAATGAGGAGGAAGAATATTTACAGCACACAAGTTTAGGCAGTAAATATGAAAAAGGAATTCACGCCGTGTGTGGACTCTGAACATTATTAATACAAAGACATTTTTCACCTCAGGGAAGAAAAATCTTGTTACCTGAGAGATAGAATAAAACATTAGGAGAGGCTCTCTGTTTATGTCTTGATATACAATCTTATGACAACCAATGCAGATGCTCCGAGAAACTGCCAGCTTCTGAGGATCCAGGCCTCCATGCCATCATCCTGGGATCTGACGTCCCTACCACAATGTGAAGCTTTATTTCATTTACTTGTATGGTAAAAGTAAAAACCAACAAAGGCAAAATCTTCTCTTATGTTTCCTTCCTACCTTTAATTAGAAGAAAAAGTAATTTTTCTGTTCCAAAACTCTTTTTATGAAAAAACAAGAACAAACACATGTATTTTCTTTCAATTTCCTGTTGACCAAAAAAAAAAAAAAAA
>VWZT01015827.1:355463-385408 GCA_013397055.1 Pachycephala philippinensis
TTTGAGCTCTCCTCTTCCCCCCTGCTCTCTCCTCTCCTCTCCTCTCCTCTCCTCTCCTCTCCTCTCCCCGTGCTTGAAGACTGTTATCAGTATCTCCACTCCATTTCCTCTCTTTTAAAACTAAATTGCCCCAATTCTTTCGAGCCTCTCTTGCAGCCCGTGCTTTCAGACTTTCTCCCTGTACTCCACCTATTTCTCGCACCGATTATTTCCTACTCTGAAGGGAAACTCCTGCAATATCCATTTGGAAATACAGAATCATACAAATCATACTGAGGTGAAATGAGCATTAAATGAAATATGTAAGGATGAAATGTGTACTGACAGCTGTGGCTTGCATTTAGCATCAGACTGGTCAGGCAGGTTCACTTCTGAGTGCCAGTCTTGAGACACCTGAAAATATCTGATCACCTGAAGTGTTCTCAACACAAACCTTTTGAATTTATGCCACTATTTCCCTCCTGGAAGTGCTGTTAACTTTTTTTCTAAATAATACCGGATCTGTAAAAGATATTTCCTGAACAAAAGAAAAGTAGTTCCAAGTATGGATACAATTTATAGAAGAACTGCTCAGGAGAGGCTTTGCTTAGCTCACTGCACCGTGATTTAGATCTCTCCTCATTCAAAACCTTATCTGGAACAGGTCTTTTTCTAAATATTAAGAGCTTTCAATAGAAATTTTCCTTTTTAGTAGTTTTTTTCTTCTGAGTTGGAGCTGCACAGACCAAGTGTAACTCCTCATGATGCTTCCACAGCTGGAACTCATCTGCTGTAAGAAGCTGTTGTTGACGTGATCTGGAGAAACACTTCTCAAATCCATTTTAACAGCTTTCAAAGATTGCTCAAAGATGCCCAACAGCCCCGTTTTCCTTGCCAGGCCCTTCTTCCTCACTACTGCCTTTAGTTACAGCAGGAGCATTGAATTAAATTAAAACTTAATTTGCCTTTAAGCATCCTGGTTAAGCAATCTGAAACTGTGAAGGTTTTTCTGGTGTTCAAAACGTGTTTTACAACAACTAAGACAAGGAACGATAGAAGGAGATGCTGATGTTTCTGTGACAGGCTGAGGATTGGCTTTGAGAGCTACAGGAAAACTACAGGAAGAGAGAGGAAAAGGAGCAAGGCACGGGAGGAGCTGCGGGGTGGGGGAAAGGCAACGTTATTACCTTCTTTTTAAGGCCACAGAAATGCCACGCTGTCAACCTCTGGCATCCCCCAGCAAACCATGGCAACAGCTGCCTGGCTCTGCAGTAATAAACTGAACCAATTTAATGGCTTTTATTGTTCTGCTGTGATGTTTGAGCGCAACCACTTCTTTCCTCCCAGGACTCCTGAGCCCGCAAGGGCAGCAATGAGAGAAGATCTCATTTACCTAAAAGCGCTTATAAATTTTTAATTTGCTTTAACAAGTAAATTAACAAGTCCCTCATTCAGGCAAGTTTTATGGCCTCTTGCCACTTGGGGAGGGCCATAAAAGTTTTATAGATAATCCAGAGCTACCGAGATTGCTCATAATAAATTGTCTGTTTCCTGTTATTTTATCAAACCATTGGGCTTCTAATGACTTAAAGTCACAGCTTCTTTATATCTACACTTTTTATGAGCCCATATTTATAAACTGTAAAGAATATCTTAAATTATACTGGGCCCCTGCTAATCATTACAAAGCCAGTTTTTTATTGGAGACAACCTCTGTGCTCACGCCCACCTAATAAATTTTAAGAGATTTAAGGGGAAAAAAAAATCTTTTTGGAAACAGGATACTGATTGCACATTCTATTTTAAGATGTTGCTTTAGCCAAACTTTCATTAATGAATACTTTGAAGCACATGGAACTCCCTACACTCTGATTTCTAAGTTGTTGAAAAAGTTCTCAGGATACCAGGCACCTTAGGCAAGCCTGGCTCTGGGATTCAGGCGTGGGAGGAGGCAACACTTAGTGGAAAAACACCATCTCTTCCCATGGAGAAAATGCTGCCTGCAGTGGGAGCTCAGTACCTGCCCCTGGAGCACCACTGGTGACACTGGGACACAGCCCCAGCCCCGAGCTGTGCCCACCAGGAGCTGCTGGGAGCAGTCACACTTGTTGGAGTGAGAGCTCCTCTGGAGCCAGGCCCAGAGGAAAGCCAAAACACAGGGGCTGAATTAAAACCTTTGGATAAGCTGAGATACATGAAGTCACACCAAAGTGAAATAGAAATACAGATTTTTAACTTTTAGTAGAAATATATGCTAAGTGCTTTAAACACTGAAAAGCTGCAGCAAAAGAGATCTTAAACACAGTCCTTACTGCAGCAATGTTACCCTTTCACAGAATTTCTTTACTTTAGACAAAACTTAGATGGAACTGTATTGCTCACATTTTTTTAGATAGAGTGTTCACATAAACAATAAGAGCTGATAGAAACTATATACCAAATTTGTGTAATATCTATGTAACATTTGTGTAAGACTTATGATTGTTAGAATTAGACCAGGATAGGTTGAAAAAAGAAAAAACAAGAATTGTGTGTTAATCTTATTGGTTAATTAACAAATATAATCCATACTTCTGTAAGTTTAGAGAAGAAGATTTTTTGCCTGCTGTTTTGCCTGCTGTCACTGCTTGGCCTTATCCCCTTTGAACTCTACCTTCAGAAAACTATGAGACTATGGAACAAAAGACTTTAGCAGGACAGCAGCCTCCTCTGCTCTTTCACCCTCGGCTGAAAAGGGAGGGTGTTCCATGACTGAGCTTCAACACACATCGAAATGGGTGCTGGCACCCACGGCAAGGACACGGCAGCACCTTTAAATCACAGCCCCCAGCAGTGCCAGACCACCTCCAGCCCTGTCCCCAACATCCACACATCTGTGAAACCCCCAGGACAGGGACCCCAGCACTGCTCTGGACAGCTGGGCCAGGGCTGGACAATGCTTTCAGTGAAAATGATGCCTTTTCCAGTGAAAAGGAGGCAAACCTAGAAACAGAGACTGGACAGGAGGAAGAGAATAAAGGTGGATATTTATTTGAAAGGCCTTCAGAGGCACACCCTGGGCAGGCCAAAGGCTGCACCCAAGATGGACCCCGAGTCACGAGTTCTTCACACTTTTATAGCTTTGCTCCATTTGCATCTCAACCCAATTTCACCAATTCAACTTTAGCTAATGATGGAATTTCCCCTCAGCTTGCCCCCCTTCTCAAGATGCTGGGTTACACATTTTGGGCCTAGGCCGGGCTGGGTGTCCTTGGAGAGCAGCCTGGAGAGGCTTTGTTCTGTCTGTCTCAGCATGAGAGAGCAGCAGCTCCCAGGCTGCAGGACACTGCAGAGTTACACACTGGGAATGCAGGATTGGAAACATATAAAAGCTAAAACCTAAGGCATCAAAAACATTTTCCCCAATATCCAACCTAAACCTCCCCTGGTGCAACCTGAGGCCATTTCCTTTTGTCCTGTCACTTGTTCCTTGGGAGAAGAGACCGACCCCATCCAGAAAGGGAGAGTAGGCACTGAACTTGAATGGCCAGAAGAGTTTTGTGGGAGTTTGCTTTTTGTCTTGCTGACTACACAGAGTGTAGTGAGACTAGACTCTAAAAGAGATGAACTGCCCCTCTTTTCCCTGATTTCTGACACAGGAATTACATGACAAAGCTATAGCGAAAATCAGTAGTTGTGTTTCCTGATGTAACATATTTGGGGTGGAGGGGGAAGGAGGAGTGAAAGAATAAAGCTGCTGCAGGTTCTGTCCTCCAGAGACTCGAATATTGTAACTGGATTAAAACCTGGATTTGCTTTAAAGTTTAGGCTGATACAAAGCTACAAGAAATGGGACTGTGCTAATAATATAGCATAGGTAAAAATAATCAGTATTTTCTGTAAATACAGAGTGTTATGAAAGCCTAAAACTACTTCAGCTAAGGGGACATTGAATTTGACTTTAAAATTCCCCATTACCTTTCTGTAAAATACAAGCCTGTGGAACTGGAAACTCCATCTACCCTAAAGGAGAAAAACATTGCAAGATAAGAATATCATCCTTTACTCAGCAGAGCTTTCCTGCTTAATGGGAAATTCCAGCAGGACAGGCGAGCTGTAAAAGCTCAGGATACTATTTTTGAGAGAGATGCCAGAGCTGGTGCTAAATCCTGGAATATGCCCATTATCTGAAGCACTGAAAGTGCTTGAAGTTTTATTTATTGATTTTTTTTTCAGTTTGAAAGTGCCATAGATTCATATCTCACAATATCAGTCCAGATTAAGATCCATTGTGTAATTACAACTGTGCTCATGTACTTTCATTCTTCGGTGTTATGGTTACCACAGGCCAGTAAAAATAGGCTGCTGGAGAGGATGAACCTGTTGTTCAGGCACCACTGCACACTAACGGAGACCTTGTTCAACTCTTCTGGCAATAACTGTAAGTACAGTGGAAACAAAATAAGAAAAACAAGCCACAAGCCCCTCACCAAACGACAATTATCTCGTGTTTCAGGTTGCAAATTCATCTGCTCCCTCAAGATCAGAAATCCTTGAGATGGAATGACAACAACTGCAGAGCACCCGAGGGATCACATTTTTCCAGTTTTCTGGAGTCCTTCTGGGTGACTGAAAGTCTAACTTATTTAAGCAGCAGAACTTAACTCTGTATAAATTGCCCACCACAGCAAACCCAAGGACCCACCCACCTGTACTCACTGAAGATGCATCTCCCTGCATCAAGCACTAACCATTGTCCCATCACTCAGTAAAAGAATCTTAAGGAAACAAGGAGAGTCACTCAAAGATGATAAAGGAACAATACCCAAAGGATCTTACATTATAAGAGATCTCCAGCCCAAAACCCTGTTATCTGCTCCCAAAGAGAAGAAACCCTAAGGCTGGTGGTATGCAGAGAAAAAAGAGGAAAAATAAATTCTGTGGGCAGTGTAAAAGATTGAGGGTGACTCAAAGGAGACAAACCCATCGTTCACAGAGCCTCTGTCTGCATTACACTTCCCCAAGCTGCAGTATCAGGCAAGAGGGTGTGGGTGTAACCAGGATGGAACCCTGTCAGACTGGCACGAGCTTACACGGAAAAGACTGACCCCACAAGTGTATTTCAATCTGCAGGTAAAGGTAAGATGTGAAAATTCCATTTCTGCTGACAAAAGCTACATGTATTGTCAGCACTGATATTTACTATAAATGGACAAAAAGATCCTGGCTCAGAGGAAAGGGTTATTTTTTTTCCCCCTACAGCTCTATCGAAAGTGACAGTAGATGTTCTGCCCCATCTCTGGAATCTCCTTGTGGATATAAATGGATGCAGAAGTGAGAAAGAAGAAATGCAGCAGAAACCCTTTTTTCCAGAAATCTCTGGAAAAGCATTGACCACATATGATTTCCAGACTTTCTCTGTCAACAGTTACGAGTCTTTCTGACTCTGAAGAGCATCCAAAGAGCCAGAAACTCATCTTGAGGGAATTGCTGTGCTTTCAAGATTCACCTACTCGAGCCCTGGCTGTGGCTTTTATTTCTCTATAAACACACACACATTACTTCTCCAACCAAATCCTTGCAAAAACACTTGCCCGCCTCTGCTGCAAGACAGAAGATATTTCCATTAAAGTAAGCAAACTCATCTCTGGTGCACCTAAGGCCTGCGGAGTTCCTAAGTTTCAGTTCACATTTCAGGTTAATCTTTTCCTTTCCTAAAGAACAGAACATCCTTTTTCCTGATCTCCCCGAGGGCTCAGTATTTGCAACATCAAACAGAACACACAAACCATCGCGCCCCTCCAAAAGCCCATTATACTGTCAACTGGCTTCCTAACTGCAACCAGGGGAGAAAGCTTATATACTGACTCCAGAGCTCTTTTACTGCTGGAAAGTGTCCATGATTTCTTCAAGCTACTGCTGCATTTCATTTCTCTAAAGAACTCATAATAAGATGGGCAAAGTTCCAAGAAAGAAAAAAGAAACCCGACCAACTCTCGGCGCTCCCCCCGCCGCCGCTCGCAGCCGCTGGCAGAGGCCAAAGCCACAGGACTCTGGTGCAATCCTGCCAGTGACCCTCCTGAATAAATCAGATATTAAAATACAGACACACGAATTAGGCTGGGAGGAGAGCAGGACAAATGTCTGCTAGTGAAGATAATGGTGTATCTTGTGGTGTGCTCCATATCCAACAAGCACGGAAAGAGTGAGAGACTGGGAGGAAAGTCCTTACGGAGGCCACGTCCAAGCTACACAAGAAATCACTGCCTATTTATGAATTCTGCAAGGACAGAGCAGGTTGTTATTCTGGGAGGAAGGCCCAAGCGATGGCTGTGACTGGGCTGGGATTTGGGTCTCAGCCTCCATGGCTCAGTAAATGAACATTTGCAAGGCACAACGTGAACCTCGGCGGGAAGCTGTTGCTGGAGAGTAACACACTATCACTCTGATTAGGAAATTTTAAAAAAAGGCAATAAGAGAACATAAATCAAAACCAAGGGTGTCTGTGCAGCTCTACTGCATTGGGGGAAAAATGCTTTGATGTTGACAGATTTTATCAGCTATTTACAAGTTTTCTTTCGCTCTGTTTGAAGAGCTCATATCTGTGTTGGCAGATTATTCACTGACCCCAAGCCTGGGTTAACAGGAGAGGGGTCTCCTTTTCTGCTGGAGAGGCACCGACTTCCTTCCCCATGGCCCACCCCAAGAGCCCCTCTCCTGCCATGGAGCTTCTATCCAAGTCCTTGACCTGAGCAAACTTGCACAGCCCAACCAGTGACTGCCACAGAGCTCATGGCAGCTGGGTGGACAGAGGGGTACTAAATACACCTCCCAGCCAGCACCACCCACAGCTCGCATCCCTAATTTCTCAGTGAACTCATGGTAAACCACAGCTGACAGTGGCCACAGGTGATATTTACAGCTGGGCTGCTACAGAGTCAGGAGGTTATGTCAAGCTGCAGCATCCAGGTGGTGGTAAATGGAGCCCTGGACCGTGAGGAAATGGCTGGAGATTGGTTACAGCCAGGAGTAATTGATCTGTCTGAAAAAACAGCCCAGGAATCACAGGATTAATGTTCAAATTCCAGCTGTGTTGCATTGTTCCCTTTCCTCCAGCTCTCCAACAACAAAGACATGCCTGCTCCTCTGGAGACCAGAAAAGTTTTATTAAAAATCTTCATACAACTGTTGCAGCGGAGGCCCTGTTAAAAGCATCATCGGAGAAAAATGCGGGATTCATAAAGAAACCATCCTACAATTTCCTTTCGATCTGGCATTGATTTCAAAGGGGCTACCTGAGCCAAGTGGCTGTGGCCAGCTCCCCTCCTTGCCCGGGGCAGGGTGAGGCTGAGCCTGGCTGGGTGCGGGCACGGGGAGCGCGGGCACGGGCACGGGGAGCACGGGCACGGGCACGGAGGGGGAAAATAACAAAATGGGAACGCTTCCAAACCTGCAGCTGTGCTGGCCCATTAAAAAGCTGAAACTCGTTCTACTGTTCGACCTCATACTTATCACCACATAACTATTCATCAAAGAAATTTCGGTGCAATTAATTAAATTATTCCCCTGCCTGTGCCACAGAGTCGTTATTCCAATATCAGCTTTCACTCGCACTCTCTTAAGCTCGTGTCTCGATGCCAAGTGACATCTCCAGGGCTGTCCAGCCTCAATAAAGCTCTGCTCCTCACCACTCACAGAGCCGATCATTTCTCTCTTTTATTGCCATTTATTTTCCACTAGGATTTTGCTGCCAGTATATTGGCAGGACTTCCAGTATATGGATGTAATGAAATCTACCACAGACACTTAACATCGGGTCAGGCTTCAGCTCGGCTCATGTGAAGCTGTAATATGATAAACAAATGCTTCCAGGAGGAGGATTTTATCCGCTCCAAAACAGAACGAGGACGCCTTTGGTACCCAGACATGAACTAGGAGGGAGTCATTTCGAAATCCATATGATAATTAGCTTTATAGCCAAAATGTGCTCAACATGAGAAACCTGAGTTACAGCACAGATGAACTTCTTTATACAAAACCCCTCAGTATCACAGTTTGCATATTCCACCCCTTTTGTGTGTGTGTTCTGTTTCTTTGTGGTTTGTTTTGGTTTGTTTTTAACAGCACTGTTAATACGACTCCACTGGCTCAGCACACCACAGGGTGGGGGTTTTGGTGGCTACTTTAGGGGCCCTGAGGTGACCTACAACAATATGTAAATGTAAATGCCCTGATGTCAAGTCTTCCTCAGCTCTTCTGGAAATTATTCACGATCTGATGGCTCTGAACATGGTCTGCCTGTGTCTACTGCCACAATAACTCATGTGATGGCACCAGAGCATCATATCTGCATCTCTCTCAGTCCAGCTCAGGACTGCTGCCAATGGGATTAGGCTCTAAAAATGTGAATTACACAAGATACCAACAGTCATGTCCCAGGCACCTTTAAGGGGACTTGCGGCTGGAGCTGAGAGATGAAAGAAACACAGAAGGAAAATAAAGTGTTACTTTTAGAAGGAGAAGGAAAAAAAATCAAACCTTAGAACAGTTTGTATCTGGCCACAGTAAGTCTTGCTCTACCTGGAAGGCTGTAAATCAATAACGAAGACATTCTATCAGAGAGGTTTTATTTCCAACGCGAGTTAATGGACATAAATCTCCTCCAGGCAATGGATGTAAAACATCAGACTGTGTGATCAAAGGGGTGGGGGTTTTAGCCTGCATTGGTTTTGTGTCTAAAATAATCTTCTCCCAGGAGAAATGGAATTTTGCTGTTCTTCCAGGGAGACAGAGAAGTTTGGTTCTGCACCAGCAGCTGCCCTGATGCCCTGTTGGCTTTCCAGCTAAGGCATCAGTTAGAGGAATTCGTAGCATTTGTGTAAAGGCAGCAGAACCCAAGTGTTTCAAGATAATTAGGGGGAACCCAGAAGTCTCCTGGTAAAGAGGGCAGAACTTTGAAAAGTGCCCATCTTCAGATCTGTTTGCGAAGTTTTTGTTATACACACACAGAAATGTAGATGCTTTCCCTGCTTGCCTTGGACGAAGGCAAATAAAACCTGGCTCAAGTCAGGTTTGAACCAAACCTTGTGCACCCTCCACCTCATCCTTCTGCTATCCAACAGGCCAGGTTATCTCCCAACACGCTGCCTTTTATTTTGCAGACTACACCAGGTATTTTGCCATTTGGTAAATGAGATCTGGATTTGCCTCCCCAAGCACACATCAATACTTTCCAAATTAACACAGTCTAGTCCTTGGATCTGTCGTTTTCCTTGGATCCTTCACTACAACATGTCCATTCTTTCTTAAAAATAAGGAAATGCTTCTGCTCTGGCATTATGGCACATTACCCCACAGCTGTGGGCAGCAGTAAAACAAACAGGCTGCCCTAGCAGGGAACAGGAAAAATCCAACGTGAGCAGCAGGGGCCGAGGTAGGGGCACTGTGAAACTTCCCCCCATTCTGTATCAATAATTTAGCTGTAAACATACATTAACTATTGCCTTCAAAAAAAAAAAAAAAAAGAAAAAAAGGATAGGATTCAAATTTCCAATGTCACAGATATTAAGGGAAGTTTGCGCAGCACTTTACAGAAATCACAAAAGATACGTTTTATCACAGTTGCTTTAAATTTTTTGAGATGTTTAATCCCTTTCCAAAAGCTATTACAACATCTTGAATCCTTCACTTTCACGTTCATTATCTACCCTAATTTGAATATGGCAAATAAACCATATTGATTTAGCACAGAACAAACCAGGGTAGGACTAACCCATGCCCTTCAATACCATGTAACACACTTTCAAGTACTTTAATAAAAGAAGTAACCACATAAATATAAGTCGAGGTAATTCTTACCTTCTGTTTTACAAGCACATCTGAGTGCATGTCATTTTGTATTTTTTAATTTTATTTTACTTTTTAATAGGAGAAGCATAAAATTAATATCTCATGGCAGCAGATCCCATTACCTGCTCCCACTGAATGATCTCCCTCACCCCCAGTGCACATTCCAGCTGGACAGAGCACCACAGCGAGCTCCTTTGGGCAGGAATTGGGCCAGCTCTGCCAGGCTGGGGCAGTGATGCCTTTGGGAAGGCCCCGTGGGTCAGCACAGGACAGTTCCTGTTTCCACATCCTTCATTTCAGTCATTTCTTCCCTGCACCAAGAGCACCGTGCCGACCTGAAACGCTCCAAACACACCAACCTCCTTCCAAGGGCATCTGCAAACCATTTTGTGTGACAGAGTGGTGATGGTGACATGTGCCACTGGGTTTTTGCCGGCCTTAGGCAAATGAGATGGGGAACTGGGACTGACACTCCATGAGCCCTTTTATTATTTTATCAGTCTCACACACAGGAGATGATACAGGCTCACGTAGCTGCAGAATTCCAGAGAATTTCCTGGTTACAGAGCATTCTTAAAAGTGTTTCAGCCAATGGCATTCTTATAAAAACTACAGACAGTTCTCTTAACCAATCTCTGATAGTGCCCGTGTGCTTGTTATAAACAATCCCTGCTTGTTTTAAGCTTCGCACAACATTTCATTATTCAGCCCAGCTTTATCTATCTTACCAAGCATAATTTTTGCAACTCCAAGAGCTGTCTCAGCCGAACCTAGAAGCTTGGACCATTGTTTCAGTGTCCTTGCTTGCCATATACTTGTATCTTCTTAGAGTTCCTGCAGGCAAGGCTAAGCTCTAAACTCTTTCCCTATAATTCTGAAACCTGCTTTTATTTCTCAGGCCCTAAAATCCTTTTACCTTTTCCTGTGTTTCCTACAGGTTTTGATCCTTGCCCAGTGCCAGGCAGTCGTGGGGCAGGACTGCCCGAGGTCACAGTCACAGACCTCCAGGTAAACCCAGGGCTCTCCCAGAGGGCCAGGCTGCAGAACAGGCTCTGATCACTCCAGGTGGTGAGAAAGGCAACCAAAGGCTCTGCCAGCCATATCAACTCTTCAACAGCCAAAAGGAACTGCAGCACTGGATTATCCCAGGGATATGAACTGTCTCGAGACCTCTGACATAACAGGTTTGCACCTAATCACAAACTCTGGTCTCACAGCCTGTGCAGGATATCAGAGAGCAGATGTCCATCCCTGGGCTGTGCTCAGTGTGAAAAGCCCATAATATGTTTGGGTGACTTTCCTATAAGTTGCTCATGTCAACAAAATTAATGTGACATTTACAACTACTTTGAGGATAAAATGAAGTTGCTTGAATTATTCTGCGGAAGCAGCGTGAGCCAGAATTATTCAGTTGACAAAATCTAATTAGGTGTAAATTTTTTCAGGTTATGTGAATTATAAAACCTTTCACAGAGAACTCAAACTCAAGGCTCAATGTGATACAGTGAATTAACGTGCCGGGCATCTGTTTGCCAGAGTTGGGTTTCAGTTGGGGACAAAGTCACACAGGTAATTAATTTCATCTTCCTACCAGCCACCATGCTCAGGCAGGCAGAGGCAGTCATGCCCCACACCACAGACATCCTCCTACAGCTGGAAGGCTTTTTTCCTCACAGAAGGTTGGAAGAATTTGAGAGCTGGTCAGTTGATGCAAAAAGCAGCTTAGTCTTAACCCCAAGACAGACCTGCAGTTCCTGGTGCCTGGGGATAGCAAGAAGGGAATATACTGGCAGCAAGCTCTCCTTGGAGCCTGGTGTCCAGCTCCCTCCTTCCTGCAGAAAATTCCTGTGGAAACATTTCAGCACGTGGGTGAGTTCAATAAGCACACTCACTTTTGTAAGTGTACTTTGATGCTCTGCAGGATCAGCATGTCCAGAAACTTGCCTAATTACCACGGTGTTTATTTCCCCTGCTAAGTTTAATTTTTGCTGTTTAGATGCAGAAATGCCATCATTAACTTCTACAAAGCCAAGCAGGGCATCTTTGAACCCAAACTGTCGGTGGTTTAATGGCTGAGAAGCAGGATGCTGAGAAGCTCCAAGGGTGGCAGGGTGTCCTGTGCTGTGGCTGTGGAGCAGAAGGAATGGTGAGCAGCTGTGTAATTGGATATTTTGGGTGGGAGAAGACAAGTGCTTTACGAGCTGAGCATCAGCTTTGCTCACTTGCTGTCGGCCTGGTGCAGAGGGAAGGTCTGGGCACTGTGGGAAAGAACCAGATCCAGTTCCCACAGGGGGCTTAGAAATGCACACTGGGAGTTGACACGATCCTGATTTTCCATTTAAGTGCACCACGATTCAACGTGGATTGCTACATCTCATCTGAGACTCCAACCACCTTCTCCCACTGCTTTCCAGCTCCGTGAACAACCCACTGCCAGGAGACACAAGCTATTTACTATCGTTCACACTCCCTCTGTAAGGATCAGAGAAAATTACTGGAAGCAAAGCAGAACATTTGGTCACAAAGCCTTGAGAGGAGGCACTCAAAAACCCCACAGCCCTGATTTTCTCTTTCTCTTTAAAAAGTTCAGCTGTGCTGCTAAGCTCCAGCTGGGGCCTTTCTCAATGGATAGACCTTGCAGCTTGGTTAAAAACGAGAGGCAATGCTATCAGCTGCTCTCTTGTTCCATTTCTGCACAGAATGCATTTCTTACACACTATTGACCACAATGCCTTGAAAAGACTGGTGAGAATTACATATTTTAGATGCCACCTTTTCTGCTACCTTACACAACACACAGTAGTGAGTGAACTGGGAAAAAAACACAGTTAAAAACAAGCAAAAAGAAGACACAGAGAGAACACACATGTACCTCGAACGTTTAACAATTATTTGCTCAAACTGACTCTTTGTTTGCTTGAGAGACTTAACGAATAAAGCCTGATTCCTTGCTGCCTCCCACTACCTGGAGCCAGAGGAGCACACGCTGCCATTCCAGGCAGACACGAGCTGATCTGAGGTGTGGGATGGACCTCTCCTCAGGAAATCCAGCTGGCTTTCCTGCATTCCCTGAGGTCCCTACATTGCCAATTTTCTAACTGGAGGCTTAATTACAAAGAGCTTGGAAATACCAAGAATGGCCTCAGACATCTGAACACTTGGGCAGTGTCAGCACCCTCTGTGTGCAGATAAACTGCACATTCAAGAGCAGATTAGAACAGAGAGAATCTTGCATTTAGAAGGACATACAAAGTCATCCAGTCGCCATGGGCGTCTCCTCTTCCTTCCCCCCGTGTATACATATATGAGTGTATATATATATATATAAAATATATTTAATAGTTAGTCCTAATCCTACACCAAGATGCCAGGGAAGATAAAGTCAAAGCAAGACAAATCCGCCACTCTTTGTTTCTATCTTTGTAACAAGAGCTGGTGGCAGTGACAGAGATCTGAGGATAAACACAAATCTGCTACGGTTCACTAACCTTCACTCCATGGTGATTGATAACTGTATTTTTAAGTGCTGCAGGTATCAGGCTCGGCTCTGGCTCTGTGTCTCTCTCTCTCTATCCTGTTTGTAAGAACATGTTGCAATATACTCTAGGACTGAGGGACCAGACAGCTTCTCCAGGACCTCCCACGTTCATGCCAGGGCTGGAGATGGCGATGGAAGAGGCGAGTCTCACCCCAATTTCCCTGCCTCAGCAAAAGCAGCGCGGCCGATGAGGGCAGCAGGGCGAAAAGCAAAGGGAGTTAAACCCAAAACAAAGCACAGAGCAGGGAAGGGCGTTTGTAGCTACAAAGTGATTCCCTCCCTTCTGTCAGCGCCCGCTCTGGATTCCGGAGGAGTTGAGGCTGCCACGTAATAGGCACTGCTGAGCCTTCCCCGGGGTGGCAGCCAAGGCCACTCACCCCACTATTAGAGGCCTGACAAGCTTTGTCAATGCAATCTACTGAGCGCCGTGAGTGACAAGCGATCAATATTCCCCACTCTCATGGGTCATCACAGGTGACAGAGGTCTAAGTAATAAAACAGCCCTGGCTGCCTCCTCTAACTTAAATGCTTCCCCAGCCACAATATTTCTCTTTTGTCTAAGCGCCTCTAGCTAAATTCCCTCGCAGATCGAACCGTCGGATGGGCTGCAGGTTCTGAGGAATTGCAATGTGCCAGGATTGATGCCGGCCCGGGAAGGCTCAGCAGGTTCAAATAAATCACAAATGACGAGCTCAGTGCTGTAATCTGCCAGCACCAGGCCCTGTGGCAGCCCGGGGACACAAGGAGGGTGTGTGGGAACCGAGCGTGGTGGCACGGAGCCACCTGCCAGCCCGAATCAGCTGTCTGAAAACACCACAGCGCTCCTCCTTCCCTCATTTGTGAGCTGTTCTAGAAATTACTGGGAGGAACTACATCAGTTGGCATTATGGCGCTAGCAGAAGACAAAGGTAATTTGCCGTGAATCGGAGGGTATGGATGCTGAAAAGCTTTAGCAGAGAGATTTTCCAGCTCTCTGCAGCATTCTGTGAGAGCTCTGTCTTTCCCATGCAAACTATTAAAAACAACGCTATGGGTTTTGTAAACCAACTTTGCTATCTTACACCTGCAAGTTGTTATGTAGGATTGTTATAACACTGACTAGAGAAATATTTTGCAATGGGTGTTGTAGGGTCCAACCAATCACCCTGAGAGGTGGGTGGCCAAAGGACCAATGACCTTATGCCATTCAACACACTTCTCACGAACTAACATATAAAAAGCCATCCAAATGTTATTAAAGAGCCTCCATTTCTTCCTGGACTTGGACTCTGTGTCATTATTTCTCTCCATCCCTGCTACAATAGCGACGGGAGGGAAGTGCTGATGGGACTAAAGCTCATTGAAGCAGTCAGAAACACTGACCAGGTGGGTCTTTACAGCATGAAAAAACCCTCCTCCCTTCTAAACACTGGAAATGAGTGTGAAGGTTTTAAGGGAATCCTCTGCTCCATTCCAGTCACCCACCCTCACCCCTGGCACGCCTGGTGGGGCAAGCAGGGATGGCCTGGACCTGTTCTGTGCAGCTGTGCCACAGCCAACAACCACAGAGAATCTCCTGCTTCTCTAAACCCACAGGCCACCTCACCCTCAAATAACTTGTTTTACAGCTGTGTAAAAGCCAAGGAAGAGCTCAGGCTCTCAAAAAATGCAGTGATTTACAGCTCAGAACCCAAATTTAAGGCAGATGAGGAAACCACCCATGTTTTAGCCCTTCTGAAAATCCTGCCCCAATTCCTGCTGTCAATAACCATTATAGACACAAGCCATCGATGTCCATCTGGGATCTGAACATTGTCCAGTTTTTTCAGATGTTTAGAACCAGCTTTTATTGGGAATAATCTCTTTAACCAAACAGCTTTGCAAACACCGCATTTCACTACATTCCTGGGAGACAGGCAAGTGATACACACCAATTTATAGGGAATAAATGGAGACACAAAGCAGAGCCAGAGGCACAACTGGACACAAAACCCCATGGGAACGTAATTTCACACTCTAAACTCTGGACAACAAATATGTCCTAGAAGAGAGTCTCTTCTAGGGGATGTCTGTCAGTTGTGAAATTCTGTTTAAACAGGTGGCAGGATGATGCTGTGTTGTTTGGAAATAATTGGGGCACTGTTTACACACCACTCTCAGTGATCTAAGCCAGGATAAAAATAAACTATAATGCTCAAAATCTGTATTTTCACACAAGTTCATCCTCTTTCACTACAAAAGGCAAGCCAAACAGCTAATTCTGCTTAAAACATGCATTTATTCTGTCAGTTATTTATAATAATTAAAGAACTTTTCTAATTCAAAAAAAGCAGCCCAGTTCACCTATGCCAGTGTGGTTCCCCCAGGTAAATGTTTGAGAGCTGAAATAATGTATCAGCAGGATTTTTTATCTGTGCATGGGACACTTGACCTGGAATGGCTTGAAACAGAAAAAAAATAACCCAGCACATGGGATTATGTCAGAAACCTTTAAAGGCTATCAATGAAATCATCTCCTGTCCAAGGGAAGCTGGGGTCTTTTTATGGTAAAGGAGAATAAACGGAGATGGGAACTCTGCAGCAACATCTTTTGGAATACACAAAAACAGATGAGGAAGCACATTTCCTAAAGAAAAACTGCCCTAACTCTTGGGATAAAATTAGATGTCTAATAAAGAAAAGGTCAATGTCCTAATGTAGGATTTTGTTCTCTAACACACTTGACTACTGGCCAACTCAACCAGCTGGACAAGCACTGAGAAGAGCATGTGGGAAGGATCTATTTCAGACCAAAGTAATCTTTTTAGCCACTAAATTCAGCTGATTTTCTAAATGATTAGACGAAGGCTTGGCTGTTCCCACATCACTGCTGAGGAGAGGCTGCAGGACAGGAGCTGCACTGAGATGTGAAGCAGCAGACAAACCCAGCCAGCCTGGGGCCAGCCCTGGCGTTCCCAGGGCAGTGTGGTGCCCGTGGAGGGAGGGCAGACTCAGAACAGAACAAACCCAGCACATCTGGCAAGCTCAGCCGAGCCCTGCCCGGGCCCAGGTCAGCTCTGAGTGCGTTTTGCCAGCAGGTTACAGAAGCAAAGCCACGTTTCAGGGCACACCTGCCTCCTGCTGTCCCTAAAATGCCCATTTTACACTGCGCTGTAGGAGCTCAGCTAACTCCATGCTGCACATTCCTCCTCACGCTGGAGTTTAGATGCAGATACAATACACAAAAATCGGGTGAGACAGAAATAAAAACCGTGAAGCTTTATTTCTTCTCTCCAGAAGGTTACTGCTATTCTCTCCCAGTCAGCCATCCAGCTTTTTTTTTCCCCTCTGGCCTCAGAGGCTTTTGACTTTCTCTAAATACGACTCCAGAGTCATTTAAAAATAGAGAATGAAAGCAGTATGGCTACAGCGATCTGACAGCATCACACACAGCTCTTAACCTAATTTATTACTGATGATGTAGTCATTAATGTACTCTGAACATGCACTATACACTCCTCTTTATTGAAAAAGTAGCTGGGGAAGCTCATCCAACTTGCTTCAGAAAGTTGAGTCCCTAGAGGCTTACATGTCATCTACCCTTAGATTTATCCAAGGCTGAAGGAGATATTTTAAAACATATCTTCTTGTTATTCTTTTAAAACATAGTTCCCTTGATGCTGAGCCTTGAAAGTTTAGCAGATCTTATTACCAGGAGTGAACTAAACTAAAGCAATTGGTGTAATGGTTGTTACACTGTGGGTACAACTCGCTTGCCATGTTCTCTTCTCACCCTCTTTCATCTCACAGTGTTTATACGAGCAGGAAAAGTTACTGTGATTTTTCTTCTCATCAGCAAGGAGAGAAAAAAGTCTGGCAAAACCAGACTGGGGAAAGCACAGGAAAAGGAACTATGGAAATAAAAGTCGTTGGGACAAATTCACACAGTACTCTGGGAAGATAAGAGGGACTGCAGAGACACAGAGCAACACAGCCCCTACCCAGACTCCCAGCAAGGACGGTCTGTAATTGGCCCACACTGACTAACAACAGAAAGGAACTTTTTAAAAGCCATCACACTTCTCTCCTCATGGCCCCACTGATCGGCTGAAGCCTCAGGCTCCAGAAGCTCCCAGCACACGCCAGGTCTGCAGCCACGGCGCTGGGATGAGCCCATCCTTTAGAAATCCTACAGCAAACTCAGGGCTCAGAAAATCATGAGCTCCAGGCTACAACAGTGCAACAGCAACAACTGCTAGGGAAGCACGAGGCTTCCTGGGGTATGAGGTAGGAAAAAAGTTAAAAACTCAACAAACCCAAAAATGCAAGAGAAATATAAACCCTCTATCCCAGAACTGATGGTAGATCATGTCTCATGCAGCGAGAAGGCAAATCATCCTTTTGGAGAAAGACCAACCACAAGGGAAAACAAACGAACAATGGGGAAGATTAACAGGTATGTGAGCCTGGAAAATGCTCAGTGGGAAGTGCTGTTTTCATGGATCAGGCCTATCCATCATCCCTCTCCTGTCCTACAGGCATGCTAACACCTGTAGAGGAAAGAGCAATAGAGATTATCTGGATATGATGTTCCCTTCTGCATGCCAATTATGGTGCTAAAAGGCCAGCAGAAATATTTAAGATGAAGGAAGTCAACACCTCTTCATTCCTGTCTGGTGAGCAGCTCTTCATACTTTTCATGCTTTATCAAACGTGGATTCTGTCTGCCCAGGAAGGTTAAGTGCAGTGTTAAGGTTTCCAGGTTAACTGCAGTGTAACTTTGTCAGCATTTCCACTCCTGTCTCTTTCTAAAGGATTTAAATACCCAAATCTAAACATGTAACTCCAAGCCGGTTTCAACCTGCAGGATCCTGGGCTGGGGGCAACTTTTTTCCTTCTGTGGACACAGAGCAAACTCTTCCTGTTAATTGATTCTAGCAGTTCTTTTCTTTCTTCCAAGGTGTTAGGAGCAAAAAAGACAACGATCAGGTTGTTCTGAGTGTAGGAGCTTGGGCATGATCCAGTCCAGCCAGACTCCACTCCTGTCTGGAGGCTTTGTCCTTTGTGAAACCCTTTGCTGTGACTGCTGCCGTGGGAGCTCCGGGCTGGAGGAGGCATCACTCCTGCTGGAACCCTCTCTGCTGACACCAGGAGGACCATTAAATGTGCTGTGTTAGCCTAAATGTCTTTCAGGTCCGTGTTTACCTAAGATAGCATTATTTGAACGTGTCTATTTGTGATCCAATTCACCTGGAGCGCCGCCTGATCCTACAGGAATAAGACAAGGACGTCCCATATGGTGGCAAGGTAGAAAATCTCCTCCAATGCAAACCACCTCTGACCTCGGGGATAATAAATTCTTCTGCAAATGACTGGGCAAAGTCCTGGAGCCTGTGTGCAGGGAAGATAAACAGCCCTCTTTGTCCTCGGGGCCAGAAGTGGCCATTGTGTGGAGCTGGCCCAAAGGATTAGCGCTGCCATGATTATTTGTGTTATATGAGCTATTTCAGGAGCTAATTGACCCCGGCACAAAAGCCGGGTGAGAAAGGCTTTTGTAGCTAATAGAATGAGCAATACAGAAAAGGGTAAGGTGCTTTGAGCAATTGGGCCACAGTATACAGACACTGACTCAGTTTTAGCTGACAGCATCAAGCAGGGCAATCTAATCTCCCCAGTTAGCACTAAATCAGCCTGGTACAAATGAGCCCATGACAGAACACGGAGAAATGGGACTTGCTAAAAGGATAACTGAGGATAACTGCCTTGTGAAGCATAAATATTGAAGATGTGCAGAACTCTTCATTGCTCGAGCTAAGCAGTCCTGGCAAGAGCTGTACAGGAAGAGCTGCTGGATACTCAAATCTCTGCTTTTTGAGGGCACGGTGGTAAATGTCAGTATCTACGGAAGGTATTCTGAAATTATAGATATATGTTCCCTCCTTCCTTCCCTCTCTTGAGTGCTTAATGGCAGGGGAAGGTATTGACACTGAGAAACTGATGGGACACTCAAACATTAAATCATAAAGCAACAACAACAAAAAACAAAGCCATTTTCTCCAGGATGACAGAGATGAGGAGGAGGATGGGCTGTGGCTATAGTGTACAATCATCCCGAAGTAATGCCTCTAAATTCACTTGTGAAGGATCATGGAATCATTACGGTTGGAAAAGACCTCTAAGATACTTGTGAAGAATTATGTATTTAAGGGGGAAAAGTGAAGCTGAATTTAGAACTGAACATATTTTTCTTGGTATTTAGTCACAACTCAGCAAAGCTGGTTTTATCTGAAATTCAGAGCTAAACATACATACAGGATACAGTGAAAAAATTAAATCACCCTGACCTTTCTGAAGCCACTAGAAAAGCTGCTGCAACATAATGCATTACAAATTCTGCACTAAATATGGTGCACAAGAGAACATGGCCTTGGAAATATGCAACAGAAGAGAAATAATCATATTCATCATTTATTTATTGAACCTACACGGACCCCTCACTGCACTATCTGAGGCCACCACAGGCATAAAGGAATTAAACAGCACAAAATCCCAGCCAGGAAAAGCAGAATTTATAGGTGTTTCACAAATGGGGTAATGAGGCAGAGAAAAGAGAAGGTCTCTGTGGACAGACTGAGCCTAAACCAGAGACCAAGTCAAGTCCGTGTCCCCTGAGCTGACACACTCCAGAGTAGGATTATTATCCCCTTCATGGGATTCAGCAGTGCCCATGCCAGGGAGGAGCTCCCTGTCCAAACGTGTCCCAGCCTCTCCATGAAGCAAAAGGCTTTCCAGAGCTTTCTGCAATCTCACAGGAACATCCTGAGGATGAGCAGGAGGAGAGGATGGGGCAGCAGCTCCCATGACATCGCACATGTCACTGCGATCCCCAGGGTATCCCACTGCTCTCTGACACACCTTCAGCCACCATCCCAGGTGTCACTGTCACTGCCAAGGAGGTAAAGTTGACAGAGTCCACGCTACCACGAATTTGATCCAAAGTAAGAGAGTTTAATGGAAGATTGAACAACTTTTATATGTTAATATGTGAAAGTGTGTTGAATGGCATAAAATGATTGGTCACTGGGACACCCACCCCTTGGGGTGATTGCTCCAGTTCTGAGACATCCGTTTCTGGATGTTTTTCTGGTTGGAGCCACAACAGTCCTTGAGAAGTAGGTGCACCTGCAGAGATTTACAAAACTATAACATTGTTTTAAATTCTTCACATGAGAAAGAGAATCTTCACAAAGTACTGCAAGGGCTAAAGAAATTCCCAGCCTGAGGCCTTTTTTCATATCCATACCCAGGGGCATTCCCTGGCGAGAAGCGTTCATCTCCAAGGTCTGCACCTACAGCTGGGAGCCAGCAAATGGATGCTCTGACTGTACCCAGCACCCCCACACCCCAGGGGCACCTTTGAGCACGGGCTGGTGCATGCACAGGGCTGGGGAGGGCTTTGAGCACCATCTCACCCCATCCTACCCCAGCCAGCTCTTCATGGAGCCACAGGACCAGCACTGACCCACCCCACAGCCTGTGGGTTTATGAAGTTACCCTGTAATTGATTTAATCACTCATACAGAACCATGGGTTCTGAGTGAAGACCATGTTTAAAAGCCCCCCATGTGGGTGGTGAGCACACCTGCCTCAGAGCCACAGCTCCACTGACCCCAGTGCCCTGCTCAGGGACAAAGGCAGCCACGGATGGCAAGGGTTAAAGTCAGATATTGTTCCTGGGCCTCTGCAAACAATGCAAACCTACTTAGCAGAGGTAATGTTTTAAGCACACTTATTTCCATGAAGCAAATCCAGTGTGTAATTCCGGGATTAGTCCAGAAACTAAGAAGCTTTCTGTTTTCAGCAAAGTTAGTTTCCATTTCAAAGTTTAGTTAGGCCTCAGAAGTTAATCAAAACACAGAATTTCACAGTTTCACATACACTTGTTATAAGCAGAGAGATCACCAAATTAAAATACATACAGTTGTAATGCTGAGAGAGGATTCTTCACAATTTCCTTTTATTCAAATGGATGTGGAAAAAAGAAGAGGAAAGGAGGAGTCAGTATTAACATGTGCAGGCTCACCACTGACACTGCAATCTTTGTGTGAGAGGTTTTACAGGCCATGAGACTTGTAAAGATCTACAAAGATGAAAAAAGATCTATTTTTAATGCCTCTGAAGGCAATAATACCCCACAGACATTAGGCAATAATGACGAAATCTAAGGAGGCTCCTCCAGAGCACCAACATGTGTATGTACCTCAGCTTTCAGGAGGGAGAAGGGAAAGAACCAAAGCTGGATTTATCTCAAACTAGTTATGAACCAAGAAATACCACAGTTGGTTAAAATAAAAATGCCTCGGGTTCAATGTTAAAGTTAGCACATTCATAAAAATTAAGGGTCTGCTTTTTTTTTGTGTATCCTTCTATAATCAAAACCTCAACTTTTAAAAGAATAACACAGCCATGAGCATGTCTTCTATTCCCTTAAACTTTTCACAGGACTACTAGAAAGAACTGGGATACTCTGCCCAGATTTTAAAAACGTGTCGATGTGTTTTTCTACACACCCAAACCAACTGAATCACTACTTACAATCCTATTTTAAACAAAGGAATTGTTAATGCTCAAGTCCAAACACCCTCATGGACCAGGGAGGCTGCTGGCAGCAAGGCAGGACCATCAGTATTTGGGACTACGGGCTCTGTGCTCGAGAGGTGGCAGTTTATAAAGGGCTATTCAAGCAGACATAAAGGAGAGTACAGCAATACAAATATTACAGATTTTCACAAGGATGGATGTAGTTCTTGTAGTCCTCTTTCTAAAGTGCTCACATGCTTTTAAACATCTCATCCTAAACAGTGATAAAATAAACATTGAATTGAGTGAAGAGATTAAAAAAAATTAATGGAAAAAAATAAGCATCTATTCTTGAATCACTTACTGATGTCCTACAGGTCATTTCTTCAGTGAAATTCACATTTATTGCCCTAAAACTCCCCAAAGAGAAGATCTGGCAGTGGCAGGAGCCAACTCCTACTGCTCCCTCTGCACCCACCAGGGAGCTCAGCCGTGCTCCACCACAGCAGATAATGTTCCTTTGCTTGACAGCTTTCCCTGGAAGCTGCAGAGGACCTTGCTCATTTTAGGCTGCACACACTGTAGGAATTTGGGAAAGGCTTTTCCATGGCTGGTGAGGCCTGGGCTGCACTGACACCCCACACTGCATTTTTCCCTGCACGAAGGTGCCTGGTTTCTGAGAAGCTCAAGACCTTAATGGCAGGTTACACGAGGTTACTGAACGATTTTCCATCCTCCTCCCAGCTGTCTCAGTGCCACAGGATAAAGCTCCCTTGGCCCAAAGCAGGGCTCGTTCATGCTGACTTTAATTGTGCTCTGTCCAACAGCTCCGCTGCGTTACCAACTGCTCGCCGTGCCTGGAAATCAAAGGTAGAAATGCACACTCCATGGAATGGCTTACATTAGTGCCATTAATTCCTACTTTCAGCATAATCCTTCATCTGGGAGTTATTCCAAAACATAGGAGTTAATGACACTAATATAAACCATCCCAATGTAGCATGTGTTTCTTTAGCTTTTATTCCCATGACTAAATGTCTTTTTAATGCACTTTTATTTACCGTGATGGAAATAGTTTTTCCTGCTTTACTCCATCAGAAGTCTGGGCCTGTCACATTAACCCTTTTCTGGGCAAAGCTCCGTAGACATATTTCCCATCATGAGTCCCAAATTAAAACCTTCTGCTGACATTCCAGGAGTGCACTAGAGCCCTTTCAAGAGCTGAGAGACCGAATGGAAACCCTGACAGAGGGATGTTAATGGCCTCAGTGCCCAGAGCTCAGCCAGCCTGGCAATGGGAAGCCTTGAACATGGACTGAAGTGCTTTGGGATCAAGGAACAGAGCTGCAGAGAGGATCTGTCCCCTGATGCACAACAGCCCTCGGTCCCATTCCCTGCTGATCCTGACTTCCACCCAGCTGCCGAGAAGTAGGGAATGAGGTGCCTCTGGATTCTCTCAGAGGTGTGAAATACAGGCAGAGGGGGGAAGTGGATTAGAGGGATGGAGGAAAATGCTGCTACTCCCCAAAGAAGGTGTGGAGAAATTCCTGATTTAAAAAAAATGGTCTTTCACTGGAGGAAGTGGATGAGGAGGGAAAAAGCACATAAAAAGAGTAATAAAAAGAAAGCAAAGTACATTATTTCATCTCCATTTTGCTTTCCCTCCACTCCACAGTCCCCCCAAGCAGAGCCCATCCTGTTCTTGGCCTTCTAAGCTGGAGTAACTTTAATGTTCACAAAATTTTCCTTTTCTTTTTTTTCCAAATTATAACTTTTAGAATTAGGGTTAACTTTTCTTTTCTAATCCTTTTGTATTCTCTTATGTCCTCCTCCAGTGCTGCTGAGTACAGGGCAGGTGAGGAAGAGCAGGTAGGAGAGGAAGGACTGAAAAAAGGCTGAAAAGTAAAGCAAAAGCAATTTGCCTCCAAACACTACATTAAGAAACAAAGTTTAAACACTCTGAAATGTTCAGTTCTCCCTTCCAGTTTACCTAAAGCTGCTCAGTACATAATCTCCTTTTAAAAGCCTTTAAAAGGAAATATAGAGAGCCATCCTTAAACAATCCTCGGGGATTTTCCAGATTGTATCCACGAAGGAAATACCTTCCTGCAGTGACACTGCACTGCATTAACCCAGCAATTCAGCAGACAGCACTTCTCCAGAGTTCCACAGTACATAAATACAGGGCATACGAGCAGCATAAACATGGGACACTTGCCAAAACATAATTCTGTTTCGTAAATCTGAGACTGTATCTGAGATGTTCAAAGAGTCATAAATAATACAGGGGGATCAGCTGCCCCCAGAAGTCAACAGGCTCGGGCCTAATAGATGGATTTCAATAAATTCAGGCTAAATCCTTAGCACAGAAGATGTCTATTGATACCTTCTGCTTAGACTTCAAAAAGCACAAAAGTGTTTTGAGGCTCTCACTTTTTATTATCGAAGAGATCCATTTCAAAAAAATTTCTCTATTAAGTAAATTCCTCCATCTGATTAGTTTCTTACAGTAAAGATCATTTACCCTTGGGTTTAGATTTGAAGCATGAGAGGTTGAGCCTGAGATTTTTGTGGGGAACAGGGAGATTAAGGATAAGTAAGTTTTTAATTTAAATAGAAAATGTTTTGAATATTAACTGGTTGATCTGAAGGTTCCATGATGAGTGCCGTAGGCAAAGAGCTTGTTCTTTGGCACGGACACCCCTGAGGGGAGGGGGAGCTCAGAGGGAGGGCAGGAATGCAAACCTCTAAACATCACAGATCTGTTACCACAACCACCAGAAAATCAGTTAGCATCAGTATGATTTTAATTTTGGCAGTGAGATAATAAAGCCACAGCAAGGGTGAACATAGCGAATTCTGACAGAAAATGAGAGGAAGAAAGAAAAAGATGTGAAAGTAAATCTAGTTCTTCTAGAAAAGCAATCCTGGCTACAGAAGTTAATGATAAAAACATGCATTTCTACTCAAGCGGTTTTGTCTTACCCATTAGAAGTTGAAATGGAACCTACTCAAAAGAAACAGACCTTGTTAAGAACATCATGAACATTCACAGGCATTTAGCTTCCATGAAGTCCCCCGGGCTCAGAGAGGGCTCTGGAGCTCCCAGATCTGTTCCTCATTCAAGGTAAGCCTGGCACAAGGGAGAGGCAGTGACTCCTCACCCACGGGGCCCAGCCTGTGCTGGCAGCTCTTTGTGCCAGGCAGGAGCACCAGGGAAAAGAGACATAACGAAAACCAGGTTTGAGCTATTCCAGCACAAGATGTTACCTCTCCTTCCAGCCCTTGCCCCACTGTTTCCTTGGACCACTGCAGCTCCAACAACACAACTTCTGCAGCTGTGTGGGGCACTCTGCTGAGCTGCCTCTGCCTGCAGTGGGCAAAGACAGCACCAGCTGATGACCAGAGAGAGCTGCCAGCACAGAAGACACTCTGCAAATATCCAGGCTGTATTTTTAATTATTTTTTTTTTGATGCCATGAAAGGAGGATGAAGGAATTAAAACCACCATGGAGCACAGTTTATTTAACCTTGGGAAGTGCAGCAATGCTTGAGATGCCGAAGCTCCAGGTGGCAGGCAGAGACAGCTCCCTTTTTGTGAGTGCAAAATGACTTTCTGACTCCTTTTGACCACCAGTCAGATTGTTCTGGCTCTCCTGCTGTTGCAATTTGAGGGTTTGCAGTGCTTCCTTTCCAAGAATCATTTGGGAGTAATATAAATGGTGACCTTCTTTGGAAGGAAGATGCAGCCTGTAACAAAGGTCACATTAACCTCCAGTGGGGGACAGGCTCACGAGCCTCTGTGTGACACTGGAAATGTCTCCCTTAAAAATTAACAAAGAACCTCGGGATGTTGTGGAGTGAATTACACTTCCTCGTCTCTTGGGACTACAGTTCTGGACTTCTCAGAAAGAAAAACTTCCACGAGAATAAACGAAAAGGCTCAATCCAAACTCACGCAAGCACTTGTGGGTTTTCTTTTCAGGGGCCAAACACATCAGAATCAAGACTGTATTTGCCTGCTGAGGACCAGGAGCCGCTTGAAAGAGGAAGGGAGCAGACTGGGAGCCTGATACCATGTGCATGGGTAAGAAATATTCTTTTGGTTTCACCCACAGCTCAGTGTTTTCTCTGGAGAGTGCAATCCAGGCAGCGCTGTACAGTTTTTACACAACCCACGTGTTACACCAGGAAAGTACGGATCCCTAAAGCAACCAGAAAATGGAGATTTATGAGCCTGCTACTACTTCAAATCACACCTCCAGCCCTTGAGCAAGCAGTACAGACTTAGGCTTGAAGAAGTAGAAATCTTGGGTGTATTCTCTTCCCAAGTACAACTCCACCCAGGGAACTGTTACCTCCACAGCTGCATGCCTTTAAACCCCTCTCATTCCCTGTCCCCTCTCCTCACATCTTCTTCCACGTGCCCCCTGAGCTGGCAGTGGAGGGTGGTGCACCTGTGTGGCACAGCATGGAAAGTGCCCCCTTCCTTGGGCTGGTTTGGTTCCAGCTGTCTCTGTGGCAGCTCTCACAATGCCACGTTTCTTTGCAGGCACTCGAGGAAGCGCAGCCTCTGCTCCCAAGGCCCTCAGAATCACAGACTGACGGGCACCCAGCTAAAAAAGGAAGACAAAGTTAGGAGACAGAAACAAGGGTGGTAGAATGGAAAGTGGTCCTTGTCTTCCCTTTTGTCACTGACCCTTCAGAGACAAGATAAAAAGCAGCCAGTGAAAAGCCTTACTATTCATTTTCCTTGGTACTGAGATCACAAGAAACCAGTTGTGGTTTTTTCCTAAAAGACATACCATAACCTTCACAAAAAAACCAAAAGATGGGATTGCTTTAGGCTTCTCGAGGATTTCCTGTAGGAAGCACCCTGGAAAATGACGGAGATGACAACACGTGCTTTTCAAAATGTAACGTCTCCATGGATGTTGATATTTTACACAACGCACTCATATTCTAAAAACAGATGACTAAAAAACTAAACTTAAAAAAAAAGAAATGGAACCAGAAATTCCCGCAGTGTTTTCTCCAGCAAGCAGTAAGTGCACAGTCTATCTTTCTTAAGTGCAATACACTCCACTATCAATTTGTGCACTGGACCATTTTTCCTGAAAGCAATATCCCCAAACATAATACAGTGTTTATTTAGCTCTACAATTGCATTACCAGTGTTTCAGAGTTTAAAACAAAATGAAGACAAATCAAAAGACCTTGGTAAAAGAGGGGGAAAAAAGTGTATTACATCAGG
The DNA here is from genome assembly GCA_013397055.1 of Pachycephala philippinensis. Taxonomy (NCBI): domain Eukaryota; kingdom Metazoa; phylum Chordata; class Aves; order Passeriformes; genus Pachycephala; species Pachycephala philippinensis. The sequence goes on from VWZT01015827.1 coordinate 382,601, forward strand.
TTCAGGAAAGCTACGAGAACACAGGGAGCACAAGGGACCAGGATTTGTATCCAGAGAGGCAACACACAGAAGGACCAAGCAAAAGGCTGACCAAGGTGTGCAGGCAACAGGCTGAGGCTTCTATTACTGTGAGAACACATGGACTTCTTGTTCTCCATCTGGCAGCTCTGCTTTCCTGAGAACTCTACCTGCTGGCAGAGGAGAAATCCTGCTGTTTGCATCTGAGGCAGGCGGGGAGAGGAGCTGCATCCTCTGCCTCAGGAGCACGGGAACGGTTTGATGCAGGGCAGGGGAACACCGTGGAACTCTTAAAGGTGTTGGCTTGATCAAAGCTTCCCTCACCAAAGAGAGATCTCCATTTTACACGTGGGAAAAACTGAGACTCATACAGCAAATTAGAATCAGGTTTAGGGTTTTGAGCTAAGCCTCCAGGACTTGTTTTATGGATAAATTCTGCAGCCATCCCGTGCCTTGGTTTGATTGTCTACAGGACTACAAATATCACAGCCTGAATTTTCACCGCTGGTTAGCAAAATTTACACTTCCTTTGAAAAGAGAGGTGAAATGCAACGAGCAATTTTTAAATGAAATTTGAACAGCAGATCTGACTGCTTTCTTACATCACCAAAACTGAGTCCACTCAGGAATGCTCCCACAGAAACTACCAATAATGCTAAAAATAATCCAGAGATTCTGTGCACAAACTGTGTAGAGCCCCAAATAACCCAAAGGCATGCTGAAACTGTCAAGTTACAGCAAGTTTATTGTTTTTGCATTGCACGTCTTACAAGACAATTTTGCTTGTTAAATATGCTAAATTCTACTTTTAATTTATGTATGACCAAACATCCCTTATAAAGTTTTAAGAATGTCTCCTTATAATTATGGTCCTATCTTCAGCTCATTTACAAAGTTTGCTTATAGGTCTGTACAGGTTTAAATCCATTATTATTGCAAGGATTATGTTCACCTGGAGGGCAGGTTTGCTTCTCCACAAAGCAAACCTCCATGTAATTAAAGAATAGCTACTTCACTGCTGCCTAACGTGACTGCACCAGGCATCAGATACACAAGTGTTAGTACACACCAGGAATTGATAGAGCTGGTGAAAAATAGCATTTGGTGTAGGAAACTGCAGCCCTACAACGCAATTAGACTTATTAATGATGTTACCCACAGGGATGCCAGCCACGGTGACACCCTCTGTCATCTGAGCACCCTGGTCCCCATGTGACACAAATCCTTCTACAAATCTGAATGACAGCTCCGTGACAACAGGGGAAGCTTCCTTCTGGGCTTTAAGCCTGCATTTCTACTTACCAACAACAACAAATGTACTCGAAACAGAAGCCATTTGCTAACTGCCCCCACAGAATCATAGAATGTCCTGAGCTGGAAGGGACCCTCGAGGATCATCCAGTCCAACCCTTGGCCCTGCACAGGACATCACCAAGAGTCACACCCCGTGCCCGAGACGGTTGCCCAAACACTTCTTGAGCTTAGTCAGGCTTGGTGCTGTGCCCTGGGGAGCCTGGGCAGTGCCCAGCACCCTCTGGGGAAGAACCTTTCCTGAGATCCAGCCTGACCCTGCCTTGGCACAGCTCCAGCTGTTCCCTAGGTCCTGTCCCTGGTCAGGAGAGTGAGCAGATCTGTTCCTGCCCTGTGCTGCCCCTCGGGAGGATGTTGAAGACAACACAAGTGCCCGACCTCAGTTTCCTCTTCTCCAGCTGAACATTCCAAGTGCCCTCAGCAGCTCCTCACACGGCTTCTCCTCAAGGCCCTTCCCCATCCTCGTGGCCTCCTCTGGACACTCTCTAATGGCTTAATGTATTTTTTATATTGTGGTTCCCAACCTGTCCCCAGCACTGGAGGTGAGGCTGCCCCAGCCCGGAGCAGAGCAGGACAATCCCCTCCCTGGCGCTGCTGGTGCTGCTGGGCCTGGTGCCCCAGGACAGGGATGTCCCTCCTGGCTCCAGGGCACTGCTGGCTCAGATCCCACGGGCCATCAACCAGGAGCCCCAGGTCCCTTCCTGCTGCACCACTGTTGGCTGAATCTTTTCAAATAAATCATGACACCAAGAAACATCCTCCATCCCAGCTCAGAAAGTTGGCCAGCACTGTGGAAAACTACATAGAATTAGAAGATATTTTGTTTGGAAGGGACCTTCAAGGCCACCAACGTTCAACCCCCTGCTATAGGCAGGGACACCTTCCACTAGACCAGTTGTTCAAAGCCCCACCACAAGAGATGTCCTCCTGTTATCTCTCACCCTGATCTGCTGACATTTTCAAAGATCATCCGATAAAGTCCACTTTAACTCTGAGTGGAGCCACCAAGTACTGCTGCACATCCTTGCTGCACCAGACTGCACGTCCTGCATCCTCTCAGCAAAGTGTCAGCTGAAAATGAATCCAGTGCTGTGAATGACTGAGCACGCCTGGCACCGGGTCCCAGCCCTCCGGAGCAGCACCGGTGGCCGCACATGGCCCCGGCCAGCTGGCACACGCTGCTCCCAGTGAGCCTTCCCCAAAACAGCCCCGTGCTGGGAGCAGAACAAAGGCAGCTGCTGGAAAGAGGCTCACAAATGAGCTCCACGGTGTCTGCACAGGCACTGCCTGCCAGGGAAGCCGCCCGCTGGGCACGGGAACCGGGAAGGGAGAGCAGGAGCTGGGCAGGGAGTGCTGGAGATGGGCAGGGAGAGCTGGAGATGGGCAGAGAGAGCTGGAGCTGGGCAGGGAGAGCTGGAAATGGGCAGGGAGAGCTGGAGCTGGGCAGGGAGAGCTGGAGATGGGCAGGGAGAGCTGGAG
>VWZT01015827.1:394217-414739 GCA_013397055.1 Pachycephala philippinensis
AGGGGGGAGATGGGAGCAAGAAAGAGAATTAAAGGTATGTGAGAAAATGTTTCTCAGGCTCTTTATGGCTGATTGAGCTAATTTACTGTGGAATGGGCAGCAGCCTATCTTTAGATAAATGCTAATGAGGACGTTAATGCTTTCTTCAGTCTGGCTGCTACTATTATGCTGAAAGGGAAGGTCAACAGCTAATAAACCCAGTTAACAAGCCATTCTGAACTTCACTTTAGCTTAACACTCTTCAAAGTTGCAGTCATTAAATCCATAGGCTATTAGGAGCTGCCCTCCTGTTTTCACTACGAGCAAAGGCAAACTTTCGATGTAGTCATTAATTGAATTAACAGACTCTAATCCAATTTGATGTAGCGTAAATTGAAATGCACATAAGAGTGAAGACGTGTGTAAAGGAGTTCCCCCTTTTCAGGCGCCTTTGTGTCAAACTACTTCTGTTATCACTGCTACATGCCTCCCATGAAGGGTGCTCTCATGTACATAACCCTTAACATTAGCTACTCTTTGATATGAATATAGTTTGCTATGAGAAGACAGAGGCTGGCAAGACAAAAACATGTCTTACAGCTTATTAAACTCCTCAGCTCGGTGAGACAAACTGGTTAGCAAGGATCTTAAAATATATTGCCACCATTGCATTGTGTTACTCCGCTTTGAAGTAGAGGAATATCACACAGGCTTGGCAGACAGGGAACCTGGGGTAGGGAGATGTTAAGGGAAGGAGGTTGGGTAGACAACCAGGGAAGGAGAAGCCTGAGCATCTTGTTTGCCAGCAAGAGGCACAGCTCCCCTTTAGGCAGCGTGAAGTGGAACCTATGCTGTGCACAGCAGCCTTCAGCCACCAGAAAGAGCTGGTGGAAAGCCCCACAACCACCAAAAAAGTTTCTGAATTAAATAAAAAAAATTAAAATCTAATTTTTAAAAGGGCAAAAAGTGCTTTGCTTTCTAAAGCCGTGCATTTCACTCTGGCAGGCGGTTGCTCAGCCTGAGCACCAGGCATGGAGCTCCGACCTGGGTGAGCCGAGGTGGGGACATCACATCCCAGCACATCACAGGGTGTGCCCGGTGTAGGGTGGGACAGCACCTCCCTGTGACTGCCACGGAGCCAAACCTGAGTGTGGACAGCAGGGAATCCATGAATCCTCCAGCTCAGACACAGGGAGCTGCAGGATGATTGCACACCTCGCTGTTCCTGCAGGCACTGCCAACGTGAACCCTCACACCCCACAGCCCAGGGGCACTGGGCTCCCTTCAACCCTGAACCCTTCACTCGCCCACAGGGGTGCATAAAGCACCACCACTGCAGATTTAACAGGGAATTCAATCCTAGAGGACAAGAACTCCTCCGGTCTCTTACAGAAAGAACTGTATTACAGGCACTTGAAAATATCTAGGTTACCCATTAATCCAAATAAAACACAAAGGCAAGGAAGCTAAGACAGTTATCCACATACAAAGTACTGGCAAGAGTGAGATAAAGCTATTCTAAGCCTACAGAGACCATTTATAATATTCCTTTAATATTGACCTGCATAATTGGCACACTACTGGAGCAGAAATCCAAGCTTCCATTATTGGAGATATGAAGATATAAAACCACATTCAAGAGGCAATAGGACATCTGGAGAGGAAAATGCATGCGTATCCAAATCATTGTGTTCTTTCAGACACAGAAAAATACAATGGAGCTTTAGAAATAACTAAATATAGTAATTTGAGTTCATCTGTAATTAAGGAAGAAAAAAGCATGACTTCCCCCCATCCTTTTAAGAGTCATTGTTCAACGTCACAGCGATATTCAATTATTCCATATAAAGAGCATTTACTTTCTTTTCTGCATTATTATTATATTATCCACTATTTGTATGACTACAGAATGAGTAGTAATACAGGCCCCCAGCTGAGACTGACAGCCCCCCTCTGCTCAGCACTGTGAAGACATATGGCACAAAAGCATCCCCGAGCAGCTTTGTATTAGCACAGATAAGAAAGCCTGGAAGAAAGGGAAGGTTGGTATTTTTATTTCATGGGTGGGGAAACGAAGGCAAACAGAGAAAAAAAGGCCCAAGAACTTTATAATAAATGATTTCACACAAGATTGGCTCCGTCTATCATCTGCGGGCAGGGCTTTGTGGGTTTCATGGACACATTTTCAGGGCTTAAGCAGGAATTTAAAGCACACATCAAACAGTGCTCACCAAAGTAGATTTTGGCCACAGACTCCCCACCAGCCTGGAGAAATCCCCCCACCCACCCCAAGGCTGTGTGAGCACTGGGTGCTCAGCACCAGCTTTTGACTCTGCTCCCTTAACAAGGAGTAGGAATCCAAAGGGTCCCTGGCTCCAGCTCGGGGCCTGGCAGCAGGTGCTGCAAATCCTCCTCTGTCAGCAAAACAAATGAAATAGCAACAAGCAAAGAGTAAAACCTCAAGCCTACATATCAGCTGGACCACACGTCTGTATTTTCTGACTGCAGGAACGTTTCAGCTGTCACTGCCAAGAGGAGTCCAACGTGCACCTTCAAAACGTGAATATTCTGTCACATCTGATAATTCCTCTTTTTGACAGACACTTTTATCAGGAAGATTGCGACAAGAAAAAGTCCTTTTAAAGGCTAAAGTGACAGTGGTGGCAGGAGCTGACACTGGAAAAGCATGTTCATTTAAAATACCAGTAAAAACACACAGGGAAAAAAAAAAAACAAACTCTGCAGCCTTTTCCAAGTTCCAACAGACACGGACACGAAGTCAAACAGGAACTGAGGTGTCCATCTCACTGACCAGCTACACCAACTGACCAGCAGATACCCCCCAAAGTCAGCATTGTCATCTGCTGCCTAGGAGCTCTGCAGCTCTCCTCAGCAAAACCCTGCAGCTGCAGGAGCCCCTGCCCTGCACCCAAAGGCTGCACCCAAGATGGACCCCGAGTCACGAGTTCTTCACACTTTTATAGCTTTGGGCCATTTGCATCTCAACTCAATTTCACCAATTAAACTTCAGCTAATGATGGAATTTCCCCTCAGCTTGCCCCCTTCTCAAGGTGCTGGGTTACACATTTTGGGCCGAGGCCGGGCTGGGTGTCCTTGGAGAGCAGCCTGGAGAGGCTTTGTTCTGTCTGTCTCAGCATGAGAGAGCAGCAGCTCACAGGCTGCAGGACACTGCAGAGTTACACACTGGGAATGCAGCATTTGGAAAATATAAAAGTTAAAACCTAAGGCATCAGCTGTTCCTGCAGGAACTGCCAACATGAACCCTCACACTCCAGGGGGAGAGAACCAGAGCCCGGCTGGACCCACGCCGGCCCTCGGGGACAGCAGCAAAGCTCAGCTAACAGCTGGACCTGGAGCTGACACCAGGGATTCAGTGTCTGCTTTGGGGTTTGCCTACACACAGCCTTCACCACAGAATCCCATCTGGGTCAGGCTGGAGGGGACCCCAGAGGGTCACTGGTGCCACCTCCCTGCTCAGGCAGGGCCATCCCAGAGCACAGGGCACGGGATTGTGTCCCGAGGGCTCTGGAATATCCCCGCTGAGGGAGACCCCAGCCCCTCCCTGGGCAGCCTGTTCAGGGCTGGGCAGTGCCCAGGGCAGAAGCTGTGCCTCCTGTGCAGGGAATTGCTGGGCTCAGGCCCTGCCCGTGGCTCTGGTGCCACTGCTGGGCCCCCGGAGCAGAGCCTGGGCCCTGCTCGGAGCCCTCCCTGCAGCCAGGGACACCCAGGGCTGAGGGCCCCTCTCAGCTGGGGCTCCTCTCGAGGCTGAGCAGCCCCAGCTCCCTCAGCCTGTCCTGGGCACCGAGATGCTCCAGGCCCTCCTCATCCTCACAGCCCTGCGGTTTATGGGAGGTCTATAGAGCTCCTCGGTAGGAAGAAAGCAAGGAGCAAATGCTTTCAAGACCATCTGCCAATGTATTCCTGGATAATTTAAAGTCATGAAGAATAAGGAATCCACATATCACCCATATCTGCTAAAGCACAACACAGACTTTTGCTAAGATCACCACTTGTTAAAACAGGTCGAGTAAATTTGATGAAAATGTGTTTTTTAAAGCATTTGGGGTACAGAATCTGGTTCTGGCCTCTTACAAGGATGGCAGTTCCAGAGCAGGTTTGTTAGCACAGGAGTCTGTAATTGCCAGCCACCAAATAACATCCCAGCGCACGAGAGCATGAAATGTGCAGTGACAAGCATCTCCTCCCTCTCAAACATCACTGCTGCCACTGTACAACACACAACTACCAAAGCTGTAAGGCTTCCAGGGAAGGAGGCAAAACCACAGAGTGACAGTGGAGCTCACTGGGCTGGTGCCTGCAAACCTCACTGTGGGGAAAGGCTGTGACTCCCCAGCTGGCAATGGCACACTCAACCCTCAACTACCAGCCAGGGAATTCTCCTTCTCCCCCAGGTGTCAGTCCTGGGAAAACAGCATCAATATTAATGGAAGACAAAAGGATGCAAGAAACCCTGCTGAGTGTACACCACGGGGAGGTACAGAGGCTCACACTGGGAAAACAGGGATAATTAATGGATCTTTGTGAAATTCGCGTATTGTAGCAATTTTCACCCAAGAATCTTGGAATACATTTCAAATGTAGTCCAACCTCAGGCAAAGAAAAGCCCAAACCAAAACATATTGCTGTAGCATTGTTGTATCTACAGGGAAGTGAAAAGGAATGTGGAAATGAAGGAAAACATGAAACAATACCCAAAGAATGGGCTCTCTTGGCGTGATAAAATTCAGTGGCTGCAAGCAGAAGCGAGGAAAAAAGTTGGGTTATAAATAGGATGCTAATTTTTAACTGTGAGGGTAATTAACCACTAGAACAACTTCCTAAGGACTGCAGTGGTTTCTCAATTACTGGCAATTCAAAGTGAAGACCAGATTTATTTATTTTAAAGATATGCTTGAACAGGAATTAATTACATCAACTCCTGCTTCCCGAGTGCTACAGAAGCTCACTCAAAATGATCCAAATGATCTTTTTTGGCATTCTGCTCTTGGATCAGATTGGACAGCAATCCAGAACACATGGGGCACTCCCAAGGAAATGCAATTGCAATTGCACTGGTGCTGGCCTGGAGAGACCATCCCTGCTCTCAAAAGGATCCACATCCAAACTGAGCATCAACACAGTGAGAACAGTCCTTGGTTAATAATTTATCCACTTGGGGTGCAGTCTTCAAATTCCCCTTTACAGTAGCAGAGAACAGAAATTAGATGGGGCAGCACCAACTCAAAATTTAATTCTGTTGTAAAAGGCACAGCCATAAAATACCTTTTAGCACACAAGACACGTATGAGGCTCTTCATCCTTTTGGGGGGGTGTGTTTCTGGGGCTTTGCTTGATTTCCTCTTCCCACACAGAGCTCTCAGTCTCTTCCCACATCTCAGAATGTTGTTAACTCATAGACTCAAGTTCACCTTGATACAGTGGAACACAGGGAATTAGCAAAGAACTTACATTTTTGGGGGAAAGGAGTAACTGGGTAAAAGATGGAATTCAGCAAATGCCCAAACTATGGTCTGAGCCCATGCTGGAAATGTCTCCCTTTCCTCTCCCATCCCCCGGAGGCAGCAGCAGACCCCAGGCTGTCCCTGATGGAGTGGGGACAGTAGCAGTGTTTGGGTGTTTTTATTAAATGATAACAACACCACTTTATTAACAGAGCTCACACAGCAGCAGGACAGACAGCAGCATCTCCAGCCAGACGTGGCTGACACACGGCAGCCACACTGCAGAAACCCAACACTGAAACCTTCAGCTCCAAACACTTCTCTCCAGCTCATGTGGTGCTTTCAGAGGCTCTGTGATGGCCCAGTGACTGCTGCCTGTGCAGCACCTCCCTGCCAAGGCAGGCAGCAGCTGAAGGGCTCCACGACAACATGCCAAGGCATTCTGTTTGCATTTCCATTGTCACTTGATGTAATAAGTGTTGATCTCAATTCACTAAACATTTGTGTCAATTTGCCACTCGGTTTGGTTTAGTTTTCAAGGCATTTCTGTTGCATTAAAAAGTGGCATTAAACTATAAATTAATTATTTGGTTTACAAACTTAAGGTACATTATTATCCTTCCAGCTCTCTTCTGAACTGCACCCTCACATTTTTTCAGTGATGTACAAGGGACAATTTTTACCATTAAAATGTAACTTTCAGCAGCTCTCAGAGGAAAGCTCATCAGAGCCAGCAGGTGCTGGAGCATTCCAAAGTGCATTATGGACTGTATTTATAGGAGCTGTCTAGCCATTTAATGGGTTCTTGAGTGATTTGCTTAGGTGTTTACTTTTCCTAAAAGCAGTTTATAACCTCTGCTCTTGTCTCTGAAGTCCCTCTTAAATCATTCTGAAAATACACCACAGGGCAATGAGAGGGAAGGGCTGAAGTTGCCCACCTTGGGCTCTGTGCTGTGTTTGCCCTCGGGGGTGTGCAGATCTGCTGTCACAGAAATAGGCCATGGCTGACCTCGATATGGGGCCGTGTAATTCCCAGACGGATTCAGCTCAGTAATCCCCAGTGGAGACACTTTCACTCCATTCAGTGGATGTGCAGTCCTGTTTCACAAGCCTGGACTGTACAGAAAACCTTTCAGCAAAGTCAAATATTGGCTCTTGGCACCCAGCCTTTGATGCCTTACATTTTAGCTTTTATATGTTTCCAATCCTGCATTCCCAGTGTGTAACTCTGCAGTGTCCTGTAGCCTCTGAGTGCTGCTCTCTCATGCTGAGACAGACAGAACAAAGCCTCTCCAGGCTGCTCTCCAAGGACACCCAGCCCGGCCTAGGCCCAAAATGTGTAACCCAGCATCCTGAGAAGGGGGGCAAGCTGAGGGGAAATTCCATCATTAGCTAAAGTTTAATTGGTGAAATTGGGTTGAGATGCAAATGGACCAAAGCTATAAAAGTGTGAAGAACTCGTGACTCGGGGTCCATCTTGGGTGCAGCCTTTGGCCTGCCCAGAGTGTGCCTCTGAAGGCCTTTCAAATAAATATCCACCTTTATTCCCTTCCTCCTGTCCAGTCTCTGTTTCTAGGTTGGCCTCTTTAGGCATCACCTTCAACAGATGCTTTTCTAACCATGTTTTCTGGATGTGGCACATTCCCTTCTGGCAGCAGCAAGAAGAGTTTGGGGCTGCTCCTCTTCCCACCTCGCTCTCCCCCATCCATTAAGAGTGAGAATCTGGCAATGGCACTGCTGCCTCTGTAATCTATCACCTCGAGGCCCTTTCATATATCAATGTTTGACTGCTTTCTATGTAAAACAGGTCATTAAGTTAATCAGAAATTGACTACTACTACAAACACCTTTTGAATAAGGTCAAATTAAGATAAAAGTCCTTGCTCTTTTCGTCTCTCAGCAACAAAGACTATAACCAGGCTGCTAAACCCACCATTAATGTCAGTGTGCAGATTAAATGTCATTAAAGGCAATTTGTCACTTACATACACACTTATCTCAATCTAATAATTAGCAAAAGGTCAGGCAGATAAACCTGTGTATTTCAATCCACAATAAATTTCAGCTGCAGGAAATGACAAAATAAAAGTTTAACCATATATACATGTATTTGTGTTTGAAATATATGTGCATAATTAAATCCAGGAGAAAAGAACAATCTCTGTTAAGGACCTAACCAGTTTCAAGCCCTACTCTGGCACTTTGCTAAAGCTGTGAGGGAGCCAATTGCAAGATCATGGATCAACGTAATTCCCCAAAGGAGTGAGCAGAGCACCTTGCTCAGGGTGTGAGAGCCAGGGACATGGGTCACTCACCAGACCCCACAACCAGCACCACAAGTGGCACTCAGGTTAATGCAGCCAAGATGGGAGCTCAGGTGAATAAAACATGGAGAATGAGTTCCCTCCTGACCTGCCAGGTGACTCCTTCCCTTGAGGTGTCCAGCACCCTCACCCTGTGTCAGAGGCAGCTGGAAAGGACACCCAAGTGAGGAAGCAGTTGGGGATAAAGCAAACCCTTTAATTGTCGCTGTTGTAGTGGGGATGGAGAGGAATAATGACACAGACAGGAAGGAATGGAGACAATGGAATTATTTAATTAATAATAGACGGGTTTATATGTGTTAGTTCCCTTAGAGTTTACTTGAATGGCAAAAGGCTGTTGGACCTCTAGCAGCTACCTACCAGAGCGATTGGTCAATTCTCACAACACCCATTTCAAAATATTTCTCTAGTCAGTATCATAAGAATCCTACAAAATAATTGGCAGGTGCAAGATAGCAAAGTTGGTTTACAAAACCCAGAGCATTGTTTTTAATAGCTTGCATGGGAAAGAGAGAGCTCTCACAGAGTGCTGCAGAGAGCTGGAAAATTCTCTGCTAAAGCTTTTTAGCATCCATATTTAATTCCTCAGCCTGCCATCTCCACACCTCCCACAAGGCTGAGGTGTGCCTGAGGAGTGCCAACTGCAGCTCTGCATGGGCAAGGAGGAGACAAGCATGCCCCAAGCTTGTGCCTCCTTTTCCCCTCGGTTTGCAAGCCACAATTCCCTGATAAAATTCTACACAACCTGCAGAAAATGGAATTGCCACACCTTGATTTTGGAAATCATGGCAGATCTCCTTTAAATGGCGTTATGGCAATGTGGTTGGCTGGTTTGGCTCAGTGAGGAGCAGAAGGGCAGGGCTGAGAGTGGGCAGGGAATTCTGCCCCATCGGTGCCACCGCTGCCCACGGGCATAGCCCTGCTGCAGAGCCTGGCACCTGAGGTGCTGAGGTGACCAGTTCCAGTGTGTGCCAGGGTGGAATATATGGAATAATTGAATATCGCTGTGACGTTGAACAATGACTCTTACAAGGATGGGGGGAAGTCATGCGTTTTTCTTCCTTAATGAAACCATGGGATATTCCTTTGTGGAAAAGGATAAACTTCAAATCTCTCAACACTCATCAGACAAAAAGCAAACAGCTTGAGAAGTAACACACTCCAAACTGGTAACGTTACCTGTACCTGAGTCGCCACTGCCACTGAATCCTTTTCAGCTTTTCCCACCCAGGTGTGCAATTCCTAAACCCAATCCGTGTTCACAGACCAAGCTCCCACTGAATATTTCAGACTTTCCTGACTCCAGTGACCATTAACAGCACATTTTCAGTTCCTTCCTGTGAGGATACAGCTGTGATATGGATAGTAGTAACTAAATAACATACAGAGACAGAGCAGTATTTTTCAAAGACATTTTAAATTACTCTGGTCATGTTTTGTTTGTTTTATTTCACATTGGCAGCACTTAACCCATCTTCAGTGTCTAAATAGGTACTTCCCATGGCAGTGCAATGGCAAATTGTCAGCATTCAGCCTCTCCCTCTGCTTCTAACAGAGCAGGGACAGTTAGTTAGCTCAGGGTGATGATGTGTTGTTTTAATCATTCACAGTAAAGAAAGATGGTTTCAAGGAATCAGACAATTTACCCAGCTTCTTGTCACAAAGGTACTTCATGATTAATGGAAAGTAGATGTGTGAAACAATATATTAGAGCAAAACAGGATTTTTATGTCTCTGAGCTGGAAAAATTTTTGGATACCTTATTTAAAAAAAAATAAATCACAGCAAGCATGAGCTTTAAAAGCAATGACAAATTCTTCTCAGCACAGGTTTTTAAAGCTTCGTTGGGGATTTTTTTTTTTTTTTTTTTTTTTTTTTTTTGGTAAAAGATTTACTTAAGGATGGGACGTAGCCTTAAAGAATAACTCAACCTACTGTTTACAGAGAGAGCTGCTGCTCTGGCTGTCTGACCATCATCAATCAAGCCCAAAGCCTTGCTGGGTGGAAAACTCTGCATATCCATTATTCATGTGCTGCACCATACATCCCCACAAGGTAAACAATTAAAACAGAAAATACAAAGGATTGGATTTCTGTAGGGGACAGAAACAAAGTCATCTTCAGATTACAAGATGGAATCTGAGGGAGAAAACTGTGAGGAGATGAGTGGGAGAGCTGAGGGTAGATCCAAGTGTGACTGCTGGCTAACGAGAGCAGGGAACAGATCCCAACACCAAACCACATCCACAGGTGGGCTCTCATCTCTTCTTCATGTCCATACAGAAGATGCTATTCCTATACAGCATCACAGCAAAATATCCCCAAATATTTCTAAAGTAGAAGAAAAATGCAATTTTAAAAGAACCAACTACGAACACAGCTGCTTGAGCACTGTCTGGTCCCTTTAACTTCAAGCTTTGTCCACACTGTGGAAAGCAAACCCATCTGTCCCACCTCTCACTGCATGACAGGTGAGCTCTTTTGGCACCCCAAGAGCTAGCTGGAGCAGCTGAAAGCTGCAGGAAAAGGTCTGGGGTTTCAAGAGAAGCCAATGATTTTGGACTTCTCAGGGGTTTGGTACATTTTATTAGAGGATGGACCTCAGCATCAACACTACAAAGCAAACTCCTGAAGGAGGCTGTACTCACAGTCCCCAACAGCTCTTGAAAACTGAGGCTGGAGTGTGTTTAAAACCTCCCTGCTTTTCTCCTTATGCAAGTGCATTAGCTGTCACCACCTGTACAAACTGATCTGCAGGACACTGATCTGAGGAAGCACGAGCAATTTTTATCTGGTGTTTTGTTTTCAAGATTGTCTGTGGGCTGGAGATTCTGCCACTGGGATCTCAGTGTCCTACAATACTTGTCTTGGTGGGGAGTGTGTGCATCAGTGTCCCCTCCGTGCCCAAACACTCTCTGCCAGAGATGCTCACTCTCTCTGCTAATGTAAGGAAGAGAAGGAAATGTGTGTAGCCTACAGGATCACAAGGAAAAGATTAATCCTTGGGGCTGAGGTCCAAAACATGCACCCCAAAGCCAGTGAAGAGCTGTGAGTGGAGGTGAATCCAGGCTCATTTCACAGCCCTCAATAATGAATTGTTCTGTCCCAGCACAGGCAGGAGGAGGCACTGTCCTGACACTGACATTGTAATTTGCTCACCACGGGTTTATATCCACAAAGTATGAACTTTTTCCCCCTTTTCTAAGCAGTGGAAGAACGTGAAGGTCAGGCTGAAGCAGCTTTGCCTCTGCTGCACTTGTAGTGCTCTGCCTGAGAGTCCCCACGCCTTGGGAAGGTCAGGAGTCTGCAAGAACAATGTGCTACCCCACAGCTGTGGTCAGGACTGCTATGTTTAAAGGTTACAGTGATTAAGCACTGTGATTAATTTAGTCTCAGCAGAATCAATTCCACTCAACTACTAATCTAATTTACATCCTGGAGAGGACTCTGCTCTTCCATGGTCAGCGTGGGTTTGAATTTAGATTCATTTTTCCCTAAGAAGTATGTTTTGAGGGATCACACTGCAATTAGCTAATGTTTTGACAAAGCTAATGGGAGAGTTCTGTCTCTGTGTCACTGCTTCCTGTCATCTGCCCTTTCATAAACCACAGTCGATTCCCAAACCTCCTGAGTGTGGATCTGGCTTAAAGGATCACCTACAGAGGAGCATGTTGGGCATCACCACCCCACTGTAACTGCACTGCAGCAGGGAAACCAACACCTGTAACTTTGTTCAAAATGCCTGGACAGCATCAAAAGCAGCACGGGAGCAGGCCAAGGTGGGAGTCTCCCCTTCTATCCTGCAGTGTGAGACCCCACCTGAAGCCCTGTGTCCAGCTCTGCTGTCCTCAGCATAAGAAGGACATGGAGCTGCTGGAGTGAGTCCAGAGGCCACAGAGATGCTCCAAGGGCTGGAGCCCCTCTGCTGTAAAGGAGAGGCTGAAAGAGGTGGGACTGTCCAACCTGGAGAAGCGAAGGCTCTGGGGAGACCTTAGAGCCCCTCCCAGTGCCTAAAGGGCTCAAAGAGAGCTGGAGAGGGACTTGGGACAAGGAATGGAGGGACAGGACAAGGGGGAATGGCTTCCCACTGCCAGAGGGCAGGGATAGATGGGATATTGGGAAGGAATTGTTCCCTGGGAGGGTGGGGAGGCCCTGGCACAGGGTGCCCAGAGAAGCTGTGGCTGCCCCTGGATCCCTGGCAGTGCCCAAGGCCAGGCTGGACGGGGCTGGGAGCAGCCTGGGACAGTGGAAGTTGTCCCTGCCCATGGCAGAGGTGGGATGAGATGGGCTTTAAAGCCCCTTCCAACACAAACCATTCTGGGATTTTTCCCCAATTGAACAGGATCCCTCAGGAAAGATTTATTCCTAAAAAACAGGATAGGTTTGTCAGACTCAGAAAAGCGATGAAGATTACACAGGGGGTGTAAAAGCAGCAAATGCAGGACAAGTGTAGGCAGATGGGTCTACTAAAGCAGGATTCTGGTAGCCACAGAGAGGAAGAAGGGATACACAGTGAATTCCCACTGAAAACAAACCATGGGACTCCACATGTCAGTATGTATTGAGTAATAGGCAAATTATATCATTATATTCTGAAAACTCAATATTATTATATTCTGAAAAATCACAGCCCAAGTTAGAGGTGAGTGCAAGACAGGCCTTAATGCCTCTCAGCCAAACATTTAATTGAAAGACTTACAGCTCTCAGGACTGGCAGGGACACGTGATCTTGAGAGAAGCCCTATTCAGGAGACAATACAAAGAAATTACTTCACCAGCTATTTTTTGGTCAGTGCATGCCTGGAAGTCACTGGAACATGCAGACCTGATGATTTCTAATTTTCTTTCTGAATAGGCATTTCCAAAATTTATCAAGAACTACACTTCTTTAGGGAAGCACGGGAATGGCTGAAAATCACATGAGCATCTCCTCTGAGCAGACCAAGGGGAGAAAACAATTGCTCCCTAAACCTACAGTGGATTTGCTCCACAACAACTGATATAACATTAGGATACCTGCAGCCAGCGCAACCTGAACCCTCACAGAACACCCCTGCTGAGCCATCTTTCCTGTTACCTCCTTCACCTTCCTGCAGAAATACCTTAAATTATGGATACATCACAGGAATCTGATCCGCGACGCCCCCGGCACATCCTGATCCCTATCACGTCCGTCTCCCTTTCAGCCCGAGTGCTCCTGTGTTTTGTCAATACCAGCCGAGCACAGCTTCAAATATTTAGCTTAACTTGATCTTCTGAGCTGCAGGAGAGAAAAGCCAGAGTCTCCTAACACCATTTGTTGAACAAACAATTGATCCCAGCAGAGGATGGCGGCGGCCGCTCTGCCCCTGGGCCGCCGGCGTTGGGAGCCGTGACAGATGCCAGCGGTGACAGCTCCGTCACTTGGCAGCCGCGGCTGCGGCGGGGGTGACAGCTCCTCTGATTCCTTCATCAACCGATGTGACTGAGTGACCTTTTCCAGTCCTAGCAGCTGCCTCCCTTCTTTATTCAATCATGGCAGAAAATAAGTCCCTTTGGGGAAATCCTGCCCTTTCCGTAATTTTAAATGACCGCGATTGTCATTAGGCCTTGTTTGCTAAATACGCTGGTGAGTGGTGGCGGAGCACGAGGCTGGTGTGCAGGCAGGATGGGAGAGCTGGATGCTCCTTGGAAAGCCTTGGGATTGCTCAGGAATTTCTTGCCAATTTTTCACCTACACTTGAGGGAGTTTCCAGGACCACTGTGAGAGACCCTGGGTTGGGGAGGTACCCACTCACCTCTGGGTTTTCAGCAAGAAGGAACAAAGTGTAGCAACATGAAAAATGGAATGTGTTCGTGCAGCTCCACAGACACAGTCTGTTCTTCACGGTGGGAAAAGAGAAATGCCCTTAATTAATAACACTGACAGAATAAGGGGGTTTCAAGTAGCTTTGCCGTGAGCCTGCTTTGCATCCCTGCTCATTTATCAGGCTCGCTGTGGCTGCAGGCACGGGGAGATTGCCACGGCCCTCATTGCACCCCAGCCATTAGAGAAGGCAAGTAAAATAAAAAAAAATAATAAACAAAAGTTCCATGCAATGAGCAGTCAGTGTGGAATTGCAGTAAGTCTGCTCTGGCTCAGCCTCCGTCTGCTTCACGCCTGCTTTCCGCATAAAACTGAGCAATTGAGTCATACCAGCACAAATGCTTCAGGAAAGTGAATTTCAAAGTTGCTCCCGGTATTAAAAGAATCATTATTTACATCTTCACAGAGTTACTTTTGCTGAGAAATCACATCTACACAACTAATCACAGCAGAGATTTATTTTTGGCACAAGGACCGCCTGCCTTTAGGTATCACCCTGGCTCCCTCTGTGGCACTACGTGAGCCCCTTCCACCCACAATAAATTGCAATAAGCTTCCTCGGGGCTGTCTCATTGCTGTGCCTGTGTAATGCCTGCACAATCACAGAGCTGTCCTACATGACAACACGTCTAACGTGACAAGTGAAATTTTACTGTTTGTGACAAACCCACAGATTAAAAAAAATTATTTATAAGACAGTTCAAGCAACAAAGAGGAAATCGCAATCCCTTTGTATATACTCAAGCTAAGGGGAAAAACACAGGATAAAATTATTCACTGTATTATTCCTGTAAATCATTTACTGCACTCTAGCAGAGAAAACAGTTCAGGTAGTGTGGGACAGGGAAGGTAATTGCAGGGCCACAGGAATAAGAGTGGCAGAGAGGGAGAAGAGCCAGAGGAACGTGCAGTGCCCAGGCTCTGCCCTGCCCAAAGCAGACTCAGTCATTACTCTGAATGCCACAGCTCCAGGTGCTCCAAGGAATTCAATCTGCTCTCTGCTGAAAGCTGGTTTCCCAAAAGCATGATCTGTGTTTATCTCCTGTAGCCAAAAAACATCTTTCCTTTAGTGCATTTGACACAATAATGGTAAATGGTGCCCACTGCTCAGTGCCCAGTGCCCAGTGCCCACGGAAAACCCAGGCTGGGCTGGCTTTGGCTTTAAGCTGCTTCAGGGTCATTCCTGCCTCAACTACAGAATCCTGTGAGCCATTAGGCTGCTTCCCAGGGTGAGAGACTGAAGCTGCAGCGGCCCAAATGAGAGGGAAAGAAGGGAGAGGAGCGTTCCTGAGGCAGGAAAGGAGCTGAGAATCTCCCAGCACGGAGCTGTGCCGCTGGTGCTCAGCGCCGCCGGAACCTTTGCTGCACCTTGCCATTATTGAGGGATTACAGGACCTTCTGCACAGCTGCTGAGCCTGCCAAGGCCCACGAATGCTAACCAAAATCCCACACAAGCTGCTAAAATCTTCAGGGGGTTTTACAAGACAAATTTCAATAATCCTTTTAAGTGCTTCTTTAGAATTGAGCATGAATTTGCCAAATCCAGGGTAGCTTATTCTTCTTAAATTCATAACACAACTAACCAGTGCTACGTGCCTTACAAGAAACTCTGAGTGCTCCCCTGAACAAATGCTCCAGAATTTTAATTTTCTCTAACTACTTGATATAAGAAACTGGGCTGGAAATCTTCGGATTGAAGACAGCGTGAATGCTACTGTATTTCTTGACTTTGATCAAACAGAAAAAATAAGGATATTGATGAACAAGGATTACACTCAAATTCAGTGTTCCCACCTCTTCAAGGAAACCATTAGCACTGATTAACTTTGCAGACCAGAAAAGTCCAGAAATAACAGAGAGCAGTTATCCGTGAGGTGAATATTTTTTCTCTATTTCGAATTAATAAATGCAAGAGTAGGGGAAAAAGGAAAATATTGTTTCATCAGGCACCAGGAGGAATTCTGAACAGATGAATGAGAGTGAAGGAGAGCAAGGACCTAGAAAAATAAGGTGGAACAAAAAGGGAGGCAAAGGAGAAAAAAAAAAAAGGAAAATTAATTGATGGAATTAAATTTTGTTACACTAAAGGAGGAAGTTAAAAGAAAGTCAACCAAACCTCTTAGTCACTCCTGCAACTCTCCCACCCACATCTGCTCGACAAAGTATTTAGAGCCATATTGCACCTCCTTGGACACTGGGGAATAAATGTTCCCCTACACTCCAGACCTCAGAGTGAGCCCTCCCTACTTACAGCTGATCCTCCTTGTCCCTGCTGCCAGCACACACAAACACACAAAAATAAACACACAAATATACGTGCCTTTGATAGAGAATAAAGCAAACAGGCCCAACCCTTGAAGTCAAGTGCAGAATAACTTAGAGCACAGATCCGTATTTGTTTGAGACTGAAGTTTGATTTAGGGTTCTGGTACCAGGCCTAATCTAGACACTGAGTCCCTGACAGGGACATCCTGACCCCCACATGCAGGAATCCTGTATTTGCCCAGAGTGAACTTTTTGTTTTCCGTTTGATCTCTGGTTGTCCAACTCACTGTTTTCATCCTGCCTGTCCCTACAGAAACAGCTGGGATTGGAGTCTGCCTCTCCTATCATCTTTCCAACACAGGTGAAAAAAGCAGAAAAGATGGATTAGATCACAAGGAAAAAAAAAAATCCAAAAAACCAACTGAAGGAGGGAGCCCTGTGGGTCCCCTTCAGAAGCCAAGCACAGCCGTGGTCCAGAGGTGGGAGGCAAAGGGGATGTTTCAGAGTGCTCCTGCTCTAAGCTTTCCAGTAGCATCATGAAGCTGACCCTGCGGGGTTCCCAAAGCTCTGGTTTTCCTGCTGACGGCTGGAGACTGCAGCACGGCAGCTGAGCTGAGAAAATGTGCTCTAGAAGGTCTCCAAGACAGGGAGAAAGAGAAAATAAACAGCGAGCCCCATGGTGTCACTTTTATAGTCACTTCTGTGACAGCAGCCACGCTTTTAGACACGGTACTCAGTAAACAATTCAGAGCAAATGTTTTTTTGGCTGTGGGAAGAGGATGCTCTTTTCAGCACAGACAAACACAATGCAAAGGCAAACAAAGAACAGAAAACAGGATGGCTCATTACTACCTGTCTTCTTCCAATCACACCTATTACTCTGGAGGTGACAGGACCAATAAATGTGGAGCCCAGTGCCAATAAAAAAAATACATATTCACTCTGCAACAGTATTTTCTGAGAGAAATACAGAAACATCCAAAGTACCATTAAATAAACACCACTCATTAGAAAAATGGGCTCAACCCCACAAATCACAGATCCCACCATCAAAAGGACATTGCCATCGTATCTTTAATATTAATTATGCATATTGATACCTGCAAAAGTGGACTGTTAGGATTTAATTTCCAATTTAAAATTAATTTTTATGCATTATTCCCTCGTCAAAAAAGTTTCTATGGTGCTCTGCAACAAAGGAACAAATTTTTGATCCCTGACTTAAACTAGTGAAAATCATAGAATGGTTTTGGTTTAAAAGGACCTTAAAACAAATCCCATTCCACCCCCTGCCATGGCAGGGACAACTTCCACTGTCCCAGGGTGCTCCCAGCCCCGTCCAGCCTGGCCTTGGGCACTGCCAGGGATCCAGGGGCAGCCACAGCTGCTCTGGGCACCCTGTGCCAGGGCCTCCCCACCCTCACAGGGGACAATTCCTTCCAATATCCCATCTAAGCCTGCTCTCTGGCTGTAGGAAGCCATTCCCCTTTTTCCTGACATGCCAAGCTCCTGTAAATTGTCTCTCTGCATCTTTCCTGTAAGTTCCCTTCAGGTCCTGACAGGCCACAGTCAGGTCTCCCTGAAACTTCTCCTCTCCAGGTGAACAATCCCAGCTCTCCCAGCCTTTCCTCCCAGCAGAGCTGCTCCATCCCTCTGCTCATCCTGGAGCCTCCTCTGGCCTCCTCCAGCAGCTCCAGCTCCTCCCTGTGCTGGGGCAGGGCTGGGGCAGCTCAGCAGGTGGGGTCTCACCTGAGGGGGGCATAGGGGAAGAACCCCCAACGTAAAATGGACTGGAGCACACCTGCACCAGCTACTGGTGCAGACACCCCATCTCTCACCCCCCAGCCAGGCCCATTCCAGCAGCTTGGCTGCTCAGGATTCATTAATTTTACCAATTCCTCCCACCTCTGACACAGCTTTATTTGCAGCGTGCTCGCAGTTTAACTGTGAGAGGTCGGACCGAGGAGCAAATTTTGCTGTACAATAGAAACCCCACCAGGGGGGAAATCATCAATTTGCCCCTCCCAGATGAATCCACACTGCTTTGCCATCCGTGGGGATGTGTCTGTGGTGGTATCTGCTCGTCTGCAGCCTCAAGACCTCCAGGTATGCCCAGCAAGCCTCAACACCTTTCAATCCTTAGCAACGCAGAACCATCAGAAGGGCCACATTCCAACACTGCAAAGCAGGTGGAAATCAAAGGGAATAAAGTAATTACAAGTGTTAAGTACAGCCATTTTTGAGATACAAGAAGTCATTTCCATTCCTCTCCACATTGGAAATTGCTGCATTGGAATTATTTGTAGCAGTCCGGATTTGTATTCCAGGAATACAAAGCAAAAATGTGTTTCTGTGCTACCGTACCACATTGGAAGGGGACAAAACCCCCTCTAATTATTATAAAGCTGCATCAAATTCACACAAACAGAGGAATCCTACAAAATCACAGCCCATATTCTGGAATCCCTCAGACAGGAATACAGGAGGCTGCTGGAAACATTTGTAACTGCAGCTCCACAGTGCATTTTCAAAGCATGTCAGAACACAAGAGGAGGATTAAGTTCCTTACACCGCCACCTCCTCCTCCTTCTTGCAGGGATGACACTGCTAACAGGATAAAGTGAGTGACAGGGTTATATGATCATTACATAAAGGTAGTACACATGCAAAATCCTCAGAACATGGAAAAAAAATTATCAAAGAGGTTGCACCATCTGTCTGTGGAGAAAAAAACAACAGCTGGTGCAAGGAGCCGCAAGATGCCAGCCTTCCGAGTGACAAGATGGGAAATGACAGGAAACAGCTTTTCACTCTTCTAACAGCAAAAGAAACGTACAGCCCGTGTTCTCGTGTTTGAAAACCTCCAGATGCTGCCCTCTTCTCACATTTCCATATCTTTGTTCATGCAACATCTGAAAGCTTTTCTATTTTTACAGAGGGAGGGGAAGAAAGCACAAAGCCATCAAATGTATATATATTTTTTTCCTTGCGAGAGGATGTTGAATGAATTTTAATCACGATCACGAGAAAAAAGAAAAAGAAAAATCAGCAGTATTTGATGTGAGAAACCTTTGAAATTTTCTCCTCCTCAGAAGAAACTGCAATGTTTGGCCTTTATAAAGGGTTGTGTACGATAAATATTAGCTTATTCTGAGACTGATTAGGCCTTTAGATTGATTCAGGACAGTGCTAAGGGTCACCATAAATCAGAAAATCATGGAATCCCATGGTTTGGGTTGGAAGGGACCTCAAAGATCGTCTGGTTCCAAACCCCTGCCCTTCCACCAGACAAATGTTTGGTGCCAGCAGCAGGCTCCCCTTGCCCAGGTAACAAATCCCTGCTGCTGGGGGTTCCAAACACCCCAGGCCCTCAACGTGGCCCTGGGCTGAACATCCCAACCCTCCCTGTTTGTGCCAAGCGTTTTGCCAAGGTGTTTGCCAACACCAAGGCGTGTGTCCAAGGAAGGGACAGCACCAAACACCATCCCACAGAATCCACGGGGACTGGGACTGAGCCACGGATCCCGAGAGGAGTCTGTCAAATCTGACCTCGTGTGACCCCAAAAACCAATGTTATTTACAACTGGTACACACTTTACAACAGGAAACACACTGAGAAGTCAGTGCCCCGTGAAGAAACTCTTGCCACGGGGTGTAACCCGAGGGCAGAGGCAGTGTGGGGTCCCTGCCCACCAGGCAGGATGGGGCAGGGTGTTCCCAGCACAAGGCTCAGGGAAAGATCACTTTGAGGACAGCACTGATCTGCGGATCAGGGCATGGATCTGGGCAGCCTGAGACTGGTGATTTCTACCTCCCCAGACAGATTAGTCCTTGGCTCATCCAAGTGTTTTGCAGCAGGGAGATAAAGTAAGATTATTCACTCCAGACGGAAGTGAGCAAAAGGAAAGGTATCTACCCACAGCAAGGCAATGTTCCAGTGCCAGATCCCAGCAGGAATCACAGCTTCCTCTTAACAGCCACCCTGCAGGACCACTGAGTGCCTGACTCTGGGCTTCACCTTTCACCCTTCATCAACAGAACGCTGCCTTCCTGGGCTTTTTTTCTATCCTGATAGAAATCAGAGATCCCTGCTGAGATTTTTGGTTTTGTGTGCCAAAAAGGCTCTGACAGAGACCAGACTAATACAGCAATGCACAGATAACTGAGATAACAGCTCAGTTGCTGGTGGAAAATCCAGGTGGAGCAGGTTCAAGATCCTGCTCCAGGTCAGGCAGGATGGGTGTGGAGGAGGCAGAGAACCAGCCCTATTTTCCGTATCTTTTAAAAAACCTTTTAAACCCTTGAGCTTTTCCCAGCTAATCCTTCTCAAAGCAACAGTTGGTTTTTGAGCCAGGAGCAAGGTTCCCAAAAGCCATCATGGCATGGCACCAGCCCATGCAGAGCAAGTGGAATCATAAAAAATCACTTTAAGCATCATCAAGCTTAGAGAGAATTTACAAGGTGCTGTTTATTTCTACCTTTGATTCTCTACATGGTCTCTACAGATCAGAGTACTTAGAAAACATAATTATTTTAATTAGGAGTAATTCAATTAGAATATCTCATTGCCAATAACATTGCTAATAAGAAATGAACACACTTGACTTTTTTTTTTTTTTTTAAATT
>VWZT01015827.1:414813-438430 GCA_013397055.1 Pachycephala philippinensis
TTTTTTTTTTTTTTAAATCTTACCTTTGGGGACTCTCTGAACACTTTCCCAGATGTGGAAATACTGCTTTGATGTTGCATGTCTAATTCTTTCCTCCTGTAGGGTCTGATTCAGTGTACACTTAAGTCCACTCAAGTTTTTCCTCTGCTTCCAGAGGGCACAGGACTGTGCTTTTCCACACTGCTTTATGCCAGGAGGGATATGTGCTGTAACCTCCATGTGGGAGAACAGCAAAATGAGCACCTCTGTGAAAATGGTGATGCCAAATAGGTCTGGTGGAGTAACCACATCAGCAAAAGGGTAAAAACCACCCCCTGGAGATCCCTTGCTGATGGCTCTTTGACAATACTTCAGGAATGTGCTTTAGACCTCCTCAATGAGTCCATCACAGTGAGTGACACGAGTAATAACTGTGTTTTGCTCTAACAGCACAAGGCAGGCCAATTTGGGAACGTGCATTCTGTAGTATCAAACCCAGTGCACAAGGTGTGCCCAAACAGAGTCCCTGGGAGTGCTGCAGCACTGCTGGAGCCACAGGATATCAAACCCAGTGCACAAGGTGTGCCCAAACAGAGTCCCTGGGAGTGCTGCAGCACTGCTGGAGCCACAGGATATCAAACCCAGTGCACAAGGTGTGCCCAAACAGAGTCCCTGGGAGTGCTGCAGCACTGCTGGAGCCACAGGATATCAAACCCAGTGCACAAGGTGTGCCCAAACAGAGTCCCTGGGAGTGCTGCAGCACTGCTGGAGCCACAGGATATCAAACCCAGTGCACAAGGTGTGCCCAAACAGAGTCCCTGGGAGTGCTGCAGCACTGCTGGAGCCACAGGATATCAAACCCAGTGCACAATGTATGCTCAGCTGCTGGAGCCACAGGCCAGCACCCAGGGGTTCCCAGCTGTAACCAGAGCTGGTTCATCCCCAAGGAGGTGGGCAGCCCTGAGTCAGGGAGCTCGCCTGCACCTCTCACTGGGCTGTTTGGGCAGTCAGGAACCACCACCCCAGCACTCAGGAGACCTCCCAGCGACACTGATCAACCTGGCTGCACACCCAGTTTGTGCTGGGGGGCACAGGGATGGCTGGGACATCCTTCCCAGTGCTCATCCTGCACCCACTGGGGCAGCCACAGTGAATTACAGCCACTGGGAACCAGCTCAGGATCTGTGCTCACATTTGTACACCCTTAACACCAACAGAAACCACACGGATGGAGAATATTGTACTATTTCTAACCATTTTCCCTGTGATCCAGCCAGCAGGGCTCTGAGAAACTTGCCCTGGCAAGCAGAGCTCAGTTGAGCTGTGGACAATTAGCTGCTTTACCCAGTTCATGCTCATCCTCTTAACCAGCAGCCAAAGAATATTTGAATGCTGATCTGTCTCAGCCTTAGTTGTGACACTCTCCCAGCACAGTACAGCTTGTTTGAGATTGCATTGAACAATAAAGGGTCCTGTGATCCAAGGGTGGTACTTGAAAGCCTATCTGCAAGAACAGATCTCATTATTTTAATTAAAAGCTTCCACTTATTATTTTCTGAGCTAACAAATATGGCCATAGTTGTAATTACGGAATCACCAAATATAGTCTCAAGATCTTGTTAATAATGATATCCTTTTTAAAATCTCATAATCTTAAAAAAATGTTGTAATTAAGTCACCAAGCAACTATATTTGTCTCCATGAAATAAAGCCAAATCTACAGATAATTGCAAATAACTCATTTCCCAGTGGATTAATTTTTTTGTATGCCAATTAGGCTCACAAATCTCAAGCTGTCACCTTCATCTCCAGACATGCAGCCGGCTGAGAGCACAGCTATAAACAAAACAGCCCAAGTGTCTCTTGTTCCCTCAGTAAGGAAGAAAATGAAGTTAGCAACAAACATTTGTAGATGTCAACCCCCCAAGAGCAGAAAAGGGGGAAAAAATAACCCTTGGATGTAGGACAAGTAAAACACTTCGTCTAGCTTTTCGGAAGTGTTCTGGGAAAGCTCCTGAGAGACTTCTGTGGTTGCAGTTTTGGGTAACAGCTGCCTCGAGACTCAAACCCACACGTGACCCACCATCCCCAGCCATGCATGGTTTGCTCTACAACATCCCAAATCCTGGGAGCCCTTTTTGAACCCGAGCCAGACACGGGCACCGACTGTGTCACTCCCCACTCATCCCATGGCACCAGAGGGCTCCTGGAAATGGAGACTTGGCACAGGCAGGGCTGGCAGGAGCCACAGCTGGAGCTGCTGCTGCCTTCCCCTCTGCCAGGCAGGGCTTTTGGGGGACCCCAGGGGCAAAGCTGCTGTGCCCCTGATGCCTAAAGAGGCCAACCTAGAAACAGAGACTGGACAGGAGTAAGGGAATAAAGGTGGATATTTATTTGAAAGGCCTTCAGAGGCACACCCTGGGCAGGCCAAAGGCTGCACCCAAGATGGACCCCGAGTCACGAGTTCTTCACACTTTTATAGCTTTGGTCCATTTGCATCTCAACCCAATTTCACNAAAAGTAAGGCATCACCCCATCCTCAGGCACCTGCACAGCACTTCCTGCAGTGCCTCACTGTCCCCTCTCCTCTGCCACAGTGCCCACCAAACGTGGTGCTGGGAGCTGCTGACACCTGCTTGGGGAATATTCCAGAGCAGCAGCAAACAGCCATTTCTTCAGAACACGTTGGCAAGACTAAGCAATTGTCCCAATCAAATCAATAACCAGCTTTGCAGCCTAAAAAATCCGGAAGGGTTTTGAAGCTCCTACTGAGGTGCAAGGGAGTCCTTTTGCCTGCCCTGCTGAACCTCCTGCACTCAGACATGCAACCTGCCCCAAGAGCTCAGCAACAGCAAAGGTGACTGCCCAGAAACACAAGCTCAGGGTGTCTGAGAGGTTACACACTCACAGAAAAGAACAACTCTGTTACAAGTCTCTGTTTCAAAAAATAATGACACACAATTCACAAAATTTGAAAATGAAGCAGCCCAAGGTGAACACCCCTTAAACATCTGCTCCTTGGTCCAGTGTCCTCTCCTGCACAGGTGGCCCAAAGCCTTGAAGCTGCTGAGGTGAGTGTCTGGGAAGCCTGGGCTGATGGGCCTTAGGGGACACAGAGGTTCCTTTGACTCACTTTGTCCTTCTCTGGAGGGGAGGGTGACTGCATCCTCCCCAAATTCCCATGCCTGACGAGTAACCAAAGCATTTCCCACCAACACTATCCCTGTGCCCATCCTCAAGTCACCCAAGATTCCCTTCAGCCCGTGTAGCTTAATTCTTTTCCCAGCCCTTTCAAAAAATGCCTGACTTCACTCTTGGGGGAAGGGCACGCCTGGTGAGCTGGACCTCTGCCACCTGCAGTGTTTCTGCATCTCACACACCCAGCTTTTCCATCCCTGTCACTGTCCAACCCCTCCTGTGCCTGCCCAGCCGGATGAGGACCTCACCATGCCCAGAGCACTAAAACGTTGCTGTGATTGTGGCCCAAAGTTTGGTTAAGGAGGGAAGAGGCCAATTCTTGGGGAGATCTGCACCTGAAGGACTTAAAGATTGCACAGAAAGAAAAAAAAATCCTGTGGAAAGTACAATTGCTAGGATAGGGTATCTATACCCATAACCAAGGTTTCAGGAATGCTGATTAATCCCTGCAGCCATAAAGCATTGGAGCTACATCTCTGTCACATTTCTGAAACCTTGGCCACAAAGTACCTTTGTAAAGATGCAAACAACAGTCTGAAAAGCACATTCTCTCCTTTGTCAGCACCACTGTAGGAAAAAAAACCAACCACAAAGTGTTTGTAACAAAACACACTGATAGTCAGGCAGATATTTCATTTTTTGCCTTCCTGAATTTAACAAAAGCCTGGATCTACCACTCAAATTAAACACTGTGCAGTAAAGCATAAAGTCTGCATTCAACAAGTTTAATTACTGTGTAAATGAAAGAAATTATTATTCATTCATGACATTTATTTCAGTTCCAGTGCTAGCTGCCTTTATAAAACTGGGATTGCGGGTGCAGGGGGAGGAGGAGGCCGGGTGTATAATTACTACTATATTTCTTTGCCAAACATTAGTGAACTTAAACAAAAAGTGCTTGTTTTCGTTGAGAGGAAAAAGCATGTGAGCTATCAATGGTGAATCTTAAGGACGCCCACAGCCTTGACACGGTGCCAGGCTCTGCTAGGTACACCAGCCTTGGGGAGCCTGATAACAGAGAGCTCATTGAAGGCACAGCCCAGATCAGGACTCTGGTGGGTCAAAAGCCACCCAAACGATGGGAACAATCCAAGGCAGCAGCCCCTGGGCAGTAACGGGAGCCACTGTGCGACATGAAAGATAAACTGGCAGCTGATGCTATCGGGGCCTATCCAACAATGCATCTTTTCTAATGGGTTTTCACAGGGCTTCAACTTCAAACAAAGCACAGGGAAAATAAAACCCTCTTAGCTGCTTCAGATCAGGCGTTTCTGGAAGGCTGAAGAAGGCAAGGCAGAGGCTGCAGAAGGATTCCCTCCTTACACCATGAACCTGACACATTCATTCTGCCTCATCCTGCACGTTGTGCTGATCCCAGGGGAAGAGCTGTTACCTGCTCTGATCCACCCAAAACACCTGAGCTTTCCAGAGAGAGCTGTAAACAAATCCTAGTGACTAATCAAAACAGATCTTCCAAAAATATGCTTTTCCTGGGAGAAAAGCAATTCCTGTACTTTCCTAGCCCTCCAACTACCAGCATTTAATCACTGCACTACAGGAGAGATTATGCTCTGGCAGAAGTGACCTCAGTTTACTTTATGGAAGGAAAAGAAAAAAAAAAAATCAACACTGGGCCACCCAAGTTGTATGTAAGAAATTACAGTTGATGTATTTAGGTAAGTGGAAGGAGCAGGGATGATCCTGAAGGTCAGCCTAAGTAGGGGAATGACTGCAGTGATGTTTCACATCCACATTTAAGACATTCCACTGCTCCTGTTGTGCTAGCCAGAGAATACATCCTTTCTAAGAGGAGCTGTACAGAACTGCCATGGCTGCCTACCCCAGCCAAGGCCGGGGAGGGATCCTCGGAAAGCCCAGGAAACGTGTGCACTCAGCTGAGGGAATAAACATGACTAATTTTTTGCATTTCAGAGTAATACATGTCAGAGTCAGCTCTGATCTCATTCCTGATTCAAAATGAGTCGCTCTGAAGTTTGTTCCCAATTCCTTGCTGAACCTAATCAAGCCAAATGGAACAAGCCATAATCCAAGCAGAATTCAATGAACTGCACCCATTAAGAAGGCTATTAAAGCTTGTTCTCAGGGTTTAAACCAGGAGAAGATTTAAGGTGGAGAAGAGATTATCCCACATCTGCCTCCCATGACCTCCCTCTGCTGGCACCAGCAGCGCCGCTGCCAGAGGGAGCAGATGCCAGCAGCGTGGATTTGAGACACTGACCTATTCTCTCACGTCCTACACGCCACTGACATCACAGCTCATTTCTGTGCCCCCACACTGCATCAGTATCCCCTCAAATGCTTGATTCTCTGGAAATTTCAGGCTCAGAGCTCTCAAAGCTGCTGTTCTGGTTCGAGCACACTGCCCCTGCCATCGGGCTGGTCGCTGCTGCAGTTTGATCCTCCCTCCTGATTAGACCAGGGCTTTGCAGACACAAAGCACTATCTCCTGCCAAAACCTGATTACTGCTGCACCCGGACAACCACAGTGATAACAGGGAAGGTAATTACACCCAGAAATAGGTTACACACCAAAGCCAAGTACTCTGGCCAAGCCTGCACAACAATATCTGCATTTACTTTTTCACCGTGGCTTAAAATAATTGCTGAATTTATGCCATTAGTAACTGGAGACCAACAGCCACGTCATCTTTGGACTTTTCAGCATCACTGAGAGCCGAGGAACAGACAGGGGCAGCATTCCTTACAATGTCCATCAGCACATTTCCCCACGGTCAGTCACCTCTGGCTGAGGATGGCTGCTCCCTGTGCTGGGGGGAAACATCAGCTGTTCACAGGGCAGGGGCTGGGGTTGGTGCTCTGGGGGAGGTGAGGAGGCAAATCCACTGCCCCAAGAGCTGAGGAGTGACTGCAGCACAGAGCAGCAGCCGAGGGAAGAGAAGCAGCCCACGACAGACACATCACCAGAGTCATTTCCAAGCAGCCCCTGCTGCTCACCCTCCTCCTGGGTCCCTGTGCAGGAGCTGCAGGACCCCAGCCAGCTCCTCAGGGTCTCATTGCCTGGGCTGCTGCACCATAAAGGAAAATCAAGAACCTTCAAAAAGCCATTCAGGCCCTGGAAAGGGCTCAGGTCTCCTCCTGGACCCAGGGACCCTAAGGAGATGAGATCCCTAATTCAGACATATTTACATGCTTGAAGTCAGAGGAGAAAGGATCCAAGTCTGAATTGCCCAGAATGAGAAAGGAAAGTTTACCCTGATTTTGAACCCACCAGTTTTTAAAACAGCTCTCACTGTCCCTCAGGACCCCAGCCAGCTCCTCCACCCGTGCATGGAATGGCTTTGCCATTCACTGACACCCTCACCTCAGCCAGCCAGGAGTTTTCAGCTGCCTACAGAAAAGAGCAGAAATGGGGCAAGGGATCCTTTCTGCCACGTGAAGCACTAACTTCAACATCATTTCACAGTAAAATGGGCAAGAAAAACTTATAGCACTGACAGTAACAGAGTGATTTTTTTTTTTTAATATTATTATTTCTTGCCTAGCAGCCTTGAGTTCCTGTGCTGAGTGATGCAGGATCCCCCCTGAGCACAGAGACTTTGCCAGAGAGGGCACCAACACTCCCCTGCAGAAGGAGGTGAGGGCTCAGTGGATGTTCCATGGGAAGAGGAAACTCCCATTCCATGAGAGGAGGAACAGGCACTCACAGGCAGTGGCCAAGCGGCCTGGGAGCACACTCAGGCTGTCATTAGGCATTTCCACAGCCAGCTGAGACGCATGAACAATTCGTATAAGGCAACACCAAAAATAAAGCTAATTACTTTAGGCTTATGATAAGAGAGATCTTCTTCTACAGGCAACTTTGCAAGGTCACCTTCCTTGCTTTAGTCTCTCTTGTCTTTTTTTCTTTTTCCTTTTTTTTTTTTAAACAAATGACACTGAACTGCTTTCAAAGCTTATCTAATTCCACCTCAGGGCAGGAAGGGGTTAAGACCTTAAAAAATACATAGAGATGAATAGAAAGCCAGGCTGGCAGGGCAATGTTTTAGAAAAGGAAAGGGGAAAAAAAAAAGAAAAAAAAAAAGAAAAAAAAAAAGAAAAAAAAAAAGAAAAAAAAAAAGAAAAAAAAAAAGAAAAAAAAAAAGAAAAAAAAAAAGAAAAAAAAAAAGAAAAAAAAAAAGAAAAAAAAAGAGTATTTTCTTACAGTCAAAACAGAAGCACAACCTCGGAGTTTAAGGTCACTTCCTCTCCTCGCAGCGCTGGGAGCGATGCTGTCACTCAGCTCGGCGTGCTGCTCCTGTCCCTCACTCCGAGGGCAGCCTGGCACAGCACAGGAGCAACATTCACCCGCTGGGAAAGGGGGATGGAGGAGCTTTCAATTGATTCCAAAGGTCCTTTGGGAAAGATGGAGCCTCTGGTTTATTAGCACTGACATTCAGCTCTCAGAGCAGCAGACTGATACCTATTTAATTTAAAGCCATCTTCCAGCAGGGAAATCTGTTTGTCAGGCTCTTGCCGGGGAAGCCCAGCCAGCACCAGCACACTCTCAGAGCTCCTGCCCTGCCTGGTGGGACAGGACACCTCCAGCTCACAGCCCCAGCTGCAGCAATGTGTTCACTTCCAACAGGAAAAGGGGGTGTTGTGCTCCACACTGTCTGCTCCTGAGTTTGCTTAAGTGTTGATCTAGTGAGGAGAAAAATAACAACACAACCACCTCTGTGTTTCCCTTGCGAGGAGATTCTGCTGTGCACAGACAGGACCCTGTGTGCCCAGGTGCAAGTCCCTCAGGCTTTTAAGCTGGTGCTCTTACATGCAAAAGGAGGTATTGACTTCATTTTAGAAATAGATTCGCTGCATGACAGACTAGGGTCTTTCAGGATAAGATACCATTATTCTTCCCTTAAAAATTCATCCTCAGATGATGGCACTGACCTGCTGCTGCCTGGCTGCTGTCTGTGCTACTCTGTGAGTGCACCTTGGGCTGGGATTGTGTCACAGCTGTGTGTGACCACACCAACAAATGGTAAAATGAGGACAAGGTCTGGGGCAGGCTCAGGGAAGCCCCGGAAAGTGAAGGTGGCTTTGGCTCATTAACCACACTTGAGGTAATATTGCTGCAGTGAAGCCAGAGGAGCTGTACAGGAACACCCCACACCAGATCTCCAGCCAGGCTCCAAAAGGTGCAAATACCAGCTTGGTGTAATATTCAGTATCACGTAAGGAATCTGGGCATCTGCTTCTCACTGATCCCTTAAAGCTTAACTCTTTCATCTGTCTTGTGAACTGCAAGGATCTGTCTATAAGCAAACATCCTGATGAAGCTGCTCCACAGTTTTGATTTTAGCTAAATCCTAATCCTGACTAAGAAGATCTATAGAATTATGCAAAAATTTTCCCATCACAAATTAGAAGCATATATCAGGAAAAGTTTCCATGGAATTCCCAGGCTGCTATCTTGTCTCCCAGTCTTTGCAATGCTCCTGGGGCAGAGTGACACAAGCATCCACCAGACATGTTGGCTTTCACTGCACTGATCATGGGAGTCAGGATTACTGAAGGAAATTAAAGGCTATTGCTGTTTTCTTATATACACCTCACTGAATTATTCTAAAAAGGAAAAGTATTAGATTATCTATCAAAATCATCCAGACCCAATCAGTGCTGTACCTATGTCTGTCCGTGTTTAAACCAGAGGTATTGTGAGTCTAATGTAATCACACATTAAACACTCCACGCAATGTTTAGACCTACAAGTATTACATTACATTTATAAATGTGCCCACACACAGACGCTTCTACACAAATCTTTTGAGTTTTGACTATGGTCATGATAAAAATCAGTTTGCAACGGTGCAGGGAACTCTCCCCAGGTCAGTACTGAGCACTGACTCAGTTCCACACGGACCCCATTCTTAGACAGGAATGGTTATGGAAACACAGGCTCTATTTTGACTTTTGAAGAGGATGAAAGGAATAACGTGGCAGCAATGGATACGCTGGCCATCAGAGGTCACACATTTCCTTGTGTATTTATACCTCTGGCCTCAGAGATGCAAAGCTCCTGCACGCCCGTGTCCCCTGATGTGCTGAGAGCCAGGAGTGCCCGCTCTGAGCACAGGGAGCGAGGGCAGGATGTGCCCAGCACTGCCCTGCTGCTCGTGGGTGAGCTGCTGGCACAGCCAGCTCTCCCTCTGCCACTGGCTGTGCACTTTGGACAGCAAACCACACTTCCAGCAGCCACTTCCACCCCGGAGAGACCTGCTGGTTTGTATTTGCTCAGTGTTGTGAGCAGCCTTGTCCTGTAAGGCCCTTTCAGCTGCCAAGCTCTCAGGGCAGGCCAAGTGTGGCTGCAGTCGGGCTCTGACTTTCCCGGGGTCCTCCAAGTGCTACTTTGGGTAAAAACAACATATGCAAGTGTAAAGCTGCCAGACTCGTGGTCAAGGAACATCTGTAGGTGCTTGTTCCTTCTCACGGACAAGGATCACTCAGAATATTTGAACAGACACTTCCTCCTTGTGTTGGAGGCAGACGAGGAGCCCATCTGTGCCCCCACGGCAGCTGAGCACCCCAGCACCTCTGACATTCCAAACCTGATCACCCTTCAGAGACGGAGAAATTAAAAAATATTTCTTTTCCACAGAGACGCAGAATTTCATCTACCTATAAACAAGTGTGTTTAAATTAAAAAACTAACCTAGAGGTCTCATTGCCTGGGCTGCTGCATTGTATAGGAAAATCAAGAACCTTCAAAAAGCCTTTCAGGCCCTGGAGTGGACTCAGGTCTCCTCCTGGACCCAGGGACCCAAAGGAGATGAGATCCCGAATTCAGACATATTTACATGCTTGAAGTTAGAGGAGAAAGGATCCAAGCCTGAGTTGCCCAGAATGAGAAAGGAAAGTTTACCCTGATTTTGAACCCACCAGTTTTTAAAACAGCTCTCACTAACCCTCCCCTTTCCAGTGCAGGACCCCACACAGGTCACTCACTACCTGGTACCCTACAGCAATCAGTCATCAGTACATCCCAAGGCTGGCAGTCCCATCAAACAGCCAAAACGAATGGTGTTTAAATATTTCTCATGATCGTGTAAGATATCCACGTAATCAATCCACTGCCTAGGGCCAGGAGAGATGTGGTTTTACCAGGGGTGTCTTTGAAAGGACTGAGATTTTGTTAAACCATATCCCAATCCACACAAACCTACAAGGCAAGAAGAATGCAATTTAAAATCTCTGGGGCATTATGCCAGGGCACTTTTTGGAACACTTTTCAGTATATCTAACATTTTTTAGATTTATTAGAGATTTAGATTTATAGCTCCTATTGGTCTCAGATGTGACCACTAGACGAGGTCACAAAAGCAGCACCTCTTTCAGTAACCTCCCTCCACGGACAGTGGAAGCACCCAGATCTCTCTCTGTCATCTTCTGCCTGTGCTGAGGAGAAATGCAGGATTTTGGGCTCCCAGTTTCTCTCACGAACACACCACAGTGATATTCAAGCACTGAACAAGCCTGATTTTTTTTAAGAAAGAACAACAAAACTTCAGTCTGTACCTTTGATGCCTAAAGAGGCCAACCTAGAAACAGAGACTGGACAGGAGTTAGGGAATAAAGGTGGATATTTATTTGAAAGGCCTTCAGAGGCACACCCTGGGCAGGCCAAAGGCTGCACCCAAGATGGACCCCGAGTCACGAGTTCTTCACACTTTTATAGCTTTGGTCCATTTGCATCTCAACCCAATTTCACCAATTAAACTTTAGCTAATGATGGAATTTCCCCTCAGCTTGCCCCCCTTCTCAAGATGCTGGGTTACACATTTTGGGCCTAGGCCGGGCTGGGTGTCCTTGGAGAGCAGCCTGGAGAGGCTTTGTTCTGTCTGTCTCAGCATGAGAGAGCAGCAGCTCCCAGGCTGCAGGACACTGCAGAGTTACACACTGGGAATGCAGGATTGGAAACATATAAAAGCTAAAACATAAGGCATCACCTTGAGCTAAGGAGGGAGGTAATTTTGGCTTCTTTTTGGTTTCCCCTTTTTTACATGGCAGGGGGGAAAAAAAGTCTGGGAAGCTGGTGAGGACACAGCAGGAGCAGAAGCAGCAGCAAGGGCTCTCCCTGGCACAAAGTGCTGCATTCCCAGGATCTGCAGGAGCACAAGGATAACAGCACACCCAGAGCTCTGCCACACCATGGGGGCCATCCCCAGGAGGAGACAGCAGCTCTGCCCTGCCACCAGGCAGAGCCCTGCTCAGGAGAGCAGCAGCAGGTGCTGCCAGGCCCTGGCAGGAGGGGACGTGCCCCGCAGTGTGTGTCCCTGACACCTCCCACGCACCACATGGGCGCCTCTCCCTCCAAACCTGCCAGCCTGACCCCTTCCATCTCCTCACCCCACTGCCTCTCCCCGTGTCCTCACTGCTGCACAACACAGTTTATTCCAGAGGGAACCTGCACGTGGAAGCAGAGAATGCAGCAGGTGATGAACCTCAGTGACATCGAGGTCAAGGAATCCAAACCAGGTCATGAGAGAGGCAGAATGGAAACCAGCACAAGACTGTCTCCGTGAGGCACTTGATTCTCTCTGTCCAGGCACTGCTGTTAATGTATTCTAACACAGTTTCAGCTTTAACTCTCCTGGATTGACAACAGAATTGAATTACCCTTCCAAATCTCTCTCTTTCAACTTGTCATAAGATTTTTTAATCCAACAAGAAGCACTTCCTTGGCAGAGTTGCCATTGTTATATTTTTTTCCAGCTTTTCTGATTTAGGGATTTAATCTTTTTAGCCATGAATTGACTTCTCTCAACTAGCACTCACAGGAAAAAAAAAATCAGCTCTTGCTTGCCACGCAAGCTGCCAAGTTCCTGGGACCAGATGGAATGGATCCTGGGCTTTTAAAGGAGATCATTGACAATCACAGAGAACACAACAAACACAGGCAAAGCTTCAAGAGGGCTGGACAAAGATTGATCACAACACAGAAATGACAGAACACTAAACAAGGAAATAGAAGCACTATCTGTTCATCTCCAACATCTGTACTGTGTACAACACTGGGAGCTCCAAACCCTGCTTGAATAAAGCTGCAGAGTAATGCAGCCCACGTGCACCCCTGAGACAGGGACCCCGTGCCCTGCCCTGCCCCACCAGCCCTGCCAGCTCTCCCTGCTCAGAACTCATTTCCAAATGTGCAGAGCAAAGCAGAAACATCAGCTACAGGGGAAGGCAAAAGGAGACGTTTAAACCATTGCTGAGACCTACAGATGATGCTTGCCTTGGAGCATAACTCTAACAAGGTATGTTAGAGCTGCCATCAAAGCCACACAGCTGAAAAGGGTGCAAAAAAAGACCAGCTACAGAGTTTTCAGAATATTTCTGTGATTATCACTGAGCTATGGGCAGCATTTGTGCATGGGCACAGCTTAATTCCCCTCCTTTAAGCTCCTCTGCCTTCTTTCACAGTTTATATTTGGATGCTCAAGAAAGGAACTATTTAGTTACTGAACTCAAGTTTATGATACAGGCAGTGAAATTCAATCCCATCTTTTAAGCAGATTAGGACCTACACACAGACCTTTGAACCTGCTGTGTTACCGTGTTGGCTTTCACAGCTCATCCCCAAAGGAATAAAATTACTCCATTTAATTAGACTCCAGCTCTCCTCATCTGCCCCAGAAGTTTCCTGTCACCTCATTCAATTCTGAATGTAATTTAGGCTTAAAGGTTTGTCCTGATTTTTCACTGGGGTGCTGAAGAGCTTTGCAATGCAATAATTCACCGATTTTCAAACTTTTCTGGGGACACTGCAATGGAAATGCTGCTTGCCTTCTCTTGGTTGTGTGCCTTGTCCAATGGCTTCAAAGAAGTGCGTTGTAATTCTTCCCAAAATGCTGCACAGATAATACTCCTGATAACACGTGTGCCTTCACACCCATTTCACGGGTGGAGAAGATGAAGCACAGAGAAGAGGAGATGTGAAATTCTCCTTCCCAGACCCAGAGCACTTTCAGTGAAAATCCACACTGTAATAACTGTGTGACATGCCTTTGTCTGAAGGTACCAACCACAGCCAAATCCAAAGCTGCAGAGCTTGGGGGGTGTTGAAGAACATCCGTTTTATGCAGCAGTCATCACATAAAGACAAGATGTTTCAGCAAGAGCTGCCCCAGCGCCAGCAGCACAGAGAATGGCTGCCTTGGGCCAGATCAAAGGCTCAGCTTGCTCAGCATCCTCTTTCCAACAGTGGCCATAAATGGGTGTCCAAAGGGAGAGAATAAAAATAGGGTAAGTACATATAATACTCCTGTCTCTCTATTTATATGCCTACATCCTTCCCTTGCTTCCACTGCCAGTCACTCCCAGCTCACTGAGCTCCTGACGGGGTTCCTGCCTGTTCAGTGGCAATCCATTGATTTATTTCCCATTCATTGGTCCACTTTCCCACAAGTGATGTAACCTTTTAGTACCTACAATTTCCTTGACAACAACCAGCTGCACTGGCCAGCGCCTTCCCAAAGAACCTCCTGCTTCTGACCTCCTTCAGGTGGGCTCTTACCAACCTCCTTTGGCACCTCTGGGTCCCTGTGGCACAAGGCAACGAACAATTCCCCTCCTCCTGGTGTCCTGCCTGATTTCACAGACCTCTGTCACGTCTCCTTTCCTTGCTCACCCAGCTGAGGGGTTCTAGTTCATTCAGTTCTGCCTCACACAGGGGCAGCTCCACACCTCTGAACAGCCTCGAGTTCTTCTCTGAGCCCTCGGTGTCCGCAAGCCTTGGGAGAGGGAATGACGAGAGCAGCACGTGTCTGTGACACAGGCAACTCAGGAGTTTCTGTTCCATCCCATCAGTGTTCCTGTTCCATCCTCAGGACACTCCCTTGTCTTCAGCTGGTCAGTCTTTTATACCACTACTGAGCGACGTGCTGATGTTTTGATGGAAATATCCATTATAACCCCAAAATCTTTGCCTAGAAATGGAATTAGAACCTCCCTAATTTCACTCTTGAATGGAAATCAGCTCAGAGTCCATCATTTCATTAGGACTGTTCTAGAGAAGAGTCACCAGAGTCCCCAAAAGCAGCATAAGGCACCCATGCTTTGGCACAGGCTTGCTGCCGAGGTGAACTTGGACACACCAATCCCACTGAGAATCCCCTCTCCACCCCATGCTCTGTCCCTGCACCTACCCCACACCGCAATAAAACAGGATTTTAACAGGCCTGGTGCTGTTTCATACCAGTGTCTTCAAATCTGCTAAAAGCACACATAAATATTTCATAGAGCAGACAATGCTGCTCTCACATCTGATTGCAAATAAGATTATTTTTTCTCCAAAACAAATCCAATAACTTGATTATCTGCTCTGGTCTGTTCTTATTTTTTCTGCTACGCAATTTTCAAATATTTGCAGTTGTAAGTCTTTCAAAGCTTTAATTTGCTTAAAATGATTCACAAGCACTTTGTTAATCTTTTATCAGTTTTATTACAAACTGTAAACAAAACCCAGTTCTTAAATAATTAAAGGGCAGAACTAGCCCTCAGGCAAATGAAGTCCAGGAGGGGAGAATAAAAAATTTAAAAATCAGAGTAAGCCTGTAATTTTTTTTTTTCCTTCCCATCTACAGAATTGGTGAATCTAGCTTCAAAACAGAGAGGAATTCTGAAAGAACAGATTGTGTGTGACATCCCCCCAGCCAGTTTCTCTCATCTACTGTGTCCTGAATATTAATCCATCAAGTACCTACATGTACAGAGTCAAACACACCACAGGCTCACAAGGCAAAAGTTGGGTCCCAGACAGCAGCTCCCAAAAATTCCTGTGCATTTCTGTGTGCCCAGTAATGCCTGAGCCTGCTTCCTCATCACCCCAAAGGATCCCTCCCAGACAGCAGGGCCCAAGGGAGGGGAGCTGGAGCACACTCCTGTGCCCTGGTGACCCCACAGCACCTCCTCCTGCCACCCCTGGGCAGCAGTCACTGGGCACAGCCATGGGAGGGCTCGGACAGCTCCTGCCCACATCCCTGCCCACGTCCCTGCAGCCCAAAGCTCCAGTGCCTGCCAGCTCCTGGCACAGTGGTGAAAGCAGCCCCTGCCTGGACAAACCCCACAGAAACCCCCAGGAAGGAGGCACCAGGGTGATCAGAGGGATGGAGCAGCTCTGCTGGGAGGAAAGGAAGGCTGAGAGAATTGTATTGTTCAGCCTGGAAAAGAGAAGCCCCAGGGTGACCTCATTGTGGCCTTCCAGTGTCTGAAGGAGCTACAGGAAAGATGGAGAGAGACTGTTTATAAGGGACGGAGGGACAGGACACAGGGAATGGCTTCCCACTGCCAGAGGGCAGGGATGGATGGGATACTGGGAAGGAATTTTTCCCTGTACCTGGCACATTTTGCCCCAAGAAGCTGCCCCAACCCTGCCAGTGTTTGGGGGCTTGGACAGGGCTTAGAGCAACCTGGGATAGTGGAAGGTGTCCCTGCCCATGGGAGGGGGTGGAATGGGATGTGTTTTAAGGTCCCTTTGAACCCAAACCAGTCTATGATTTTATCAAACCATGAAGAATAACACTTTTGCAGCTGTCCTGTGTTGAATCATGAACAGTTTCATTGCACCATGAGCAGAAGTCAGCGAGGTCCAGCCCAGGGGGCGTGGGCAGATGCCAGAGGGGAGCTGGAATCCTGTACCACAGACAGCTTGGGAAGGGGAAACTCCAAACAGGGAGGCTGAAATTGAGGAAAAAGCCTGCTTGGAGCTCTGACGTGACAGCGGGTGACAGAGGCACGAGGGCAGAAGCTGGGTTTGAGATGAGGGGCCCCAGGCAGGAGCCCTCACACAGAAGACACACAAAGGCTCATGACAGTGCCAGGTCTGGTTCCCCATAAAAAGGGTACTGCTACATCCACACCTTGCTGGAAAACTCACCTCCAACTACTCAGATTGAGAACTATTAACTGATGTAATTATCACTGCTACTACAACCTCCTCTGTCATCTACCAACGCTTCAACCCAGCTCTGCTGAGGAACCGTGTTCACTGCAACCATTTCAGAAACTCTGATACAAAGCTTCCAGCTTTCTAATGTATTGAGAATTTCCTAAGGTATTCAAATTGTATTTCCTTCTTGTTACCAAAAAGACCACTTCTAATGAAGCTTTCCAAAGCATTGCAATTGGAAGAAAACCTAAGGAACTATGAAGGCAAGACTGAGCAAATTCTAATTATCTTTTGAAGGCTACACTACCATGCACACAAAAATGGATTTAAATGCATTACAGACCTAAAAACGTGTAATGGATGCATTGCTAGCCTATTACATGCAGTTCATTGTGCAAAGGTTTTCGGTTGTATGTTTTGTGCAGTGGGCTGTAAAAGTTGCTTAACAGAAGAAAATACATTTGATTAAAAATTTACATCAGAAGAATGTTACGGGGTTTGTTTTTTTTTGCTATTTTATCTGCCACTGACTATTCCCATTAGTATTCAGTTCTTCTCAGTCCCACAAGTATATGCAAAAAACAAGGACTAAAGATGCAAAAGTTTGAGGTCTAGATCCCAATCCATATTAAAGACAAAGCTGTCCAGAAGCTGGCTCCAGGTGGAAAAAGAAAATGCACATCTTCCCACTCATAAGTGGGAGGACCCTGAAGTGTCATTGAGATGGTTAAATAGTTCTGCTCCAGTGACTCCCTTTGTGAGAAATAGCAAGGGGAAAGCAGGTGGTGCTTGGACTTCCTGATGCTGCCAGTCCCACAGGGCTCCCAGCACCTGCCCAGGCAGGAGCAGCCCTTGAGTCATCCTGACACACAGAATGCAACCACTGCCCCACATCAAGGAAGAAAAAGTCCTTTAAATCTCTACCATATTCCCAGGAAAGCCTAAAAAACATAGAGGCCCTTACTGATAACCATGCAGAGCAAAAAGGAAAGTGCAAACGTTCAATCTGCAGCACTGAAAGAAATCAGACAGATTTTACAGCTTGGTTAAACACCCTTATCCAAAACCACACAAGAACTTGTCTGACTACCAAGAATTGGCACAACTGAGAAAAATACATTTAAGTCAAAATAAATAAGCAAATACACATAAATAAAGCAAGATAAGTAAATAAGCACTTGAGTTGGTTCCGCAGCCCAGGAGCAGATGAAAGCCGAGGAGCTGGCTCGCCCTGAGGAGCCGACCTCCCACCCTTTGGGGCTGGGGACTGACCAGGGATGGAATTGCCTCCTCGGCTTGCAGCCCTGCCTGCTTTTCACTGGGCTTACAGGCCATGGGGACACGAGCCCATGTTCACTGCTGCTGCCCCAGCCCAACCTGGCCTGCGAGGCTGGAAGGAGAGAAAAGCTCCTCAGAGCCACCTTCCACAGCCTGGGCAAAGCACAGCAGCTGTGCAGGCTGCACCCACCACTGGCAAGCTCCTTGTGTTCACAGGAAGGCCAGATAAAATCAAAATGCAATAATGAAAGGCCAAAACATGAAGAAGGCAGCTCTGTGTGACAGGGCTCAGTGGCACTCACAGGGTCAAAGCAGGTAGGGAAGAGCTGAGTCCAAGCAAGCACAGGCTCCTGAAGCACAAGGGCACATTTGGATTAGAGACAAGGTCAAAATTGTTCCTTGTGAGGTGGGGAGGCCCTGGCACAGGGTGCCCAGAGAAGCTGTGGCTGCCCCTGGATCCCTGGCAGTGCCCAAGGCCAGGCTGGATGGGGCTTGGAGCAGCCTGGGACAGTGGAAGGTGTCCCTGCCATGGCAGGGGTGGCACTGGATGATTTTTAAAGACCCTTCCAAACCATTCTATGATTTTATGATTTGTAGTAATCTGTATTTACAAGTAAATTAAATCCCTACGTCTGTTTTCCTTGATTACGCCCAATCTCTGTTCACAAGAATATAAAATGACAAATCTCACTCACTTCCCTAAAATGCTGTCAGTCACAGTTGCAACACGATTTTAAAAACGCAAACTTGTACTATTCATAGGCAGGAAAGGAAAAACTGAAAAAATTTAGCAGCTAAAAGTGATAAAAATAGTGAATCAGGTGTCTGTGCTGAGTAATTCAGGACAACACAACCCTTTGCTGATCATCCCCATCAGTTTAAGGAGTAACATCTGATTTCACACCTGCAGAAATCCATCTACGAGGCAATGAGGAAAAGAAGTAGCAAAGATAAATAAATAAAATTAGCACAATTATCTCCAGCACACACTTTCGGTGAAGAAACAGGTGGGTTCCCACCTCCCAGGCAAGGATGGTTGGAGTGCCAGTGAACAGGGAGCTGCTCTAGGAGCAGCCTGGATGATTCCCTGCATTCCTCCGATGCCTCTGGGCGTAGCTCTGACCCAGAAAGTCACCCACTCACGCAGTTATCCCTGACTCCACCAAGCCAGGGGCACAGATTGCTGCGAGAGTTCATCATTCCAGGGAAAATGAATGTTTCGGTGAGCTCAGGTCATCAGGCTGATTCATCACCTCAGCTGTCAGGCTCTTCAGAGCACTGTGTTATGCAAACTCTGTGCACATTTCCGTATCTGGACTTATGAAAAGGTGTTCCCTACCCCAGCAAGGGGAGGAAATGGTTTGGGATGAAAAACCTTGTTGTGGGGAGTGGGAGGGAGAAGAGGTTGTGCCACACAGGAGATAAATAACCAAATCTTTGTCAAATTACTGTTAAAAGGGACAAGACAAATAACGAGCAAAGTCAGGGATGAAAAAAACCTAAATTCTCTAAAAATACAGCCAACTCATGAATTTCCAGCTGCAGAGCAGCCCTTTCAAGTTGCAGCTCTCAGTGCTTGTCGAGAAAGATGCTTCCTCGATCCCCCCCAAGAGCAGCACGGCCTAATGGAAGTCACATTTGATGTGCTCCGTGCTGCTCACCACAGAGCGGCTGAATTACCGGGTGCAGACCTCATCATACTCTTAAAAAGTAATTTGGAACCAGGGCTTTGATTTAGATTGGCTTTATCCTTTACTTTCAAAGTACAACTGGTAATAATGTAGTCTGTGAGTTTAACATTTGAAACAGGGGTTCCATTTACCTCTTTGTACTTACTGGAGGAAAATGACTGTAATTGAAATCTTTCTGCTGGAAATGAAGCCCTTCTAACATTCAAAGTGGTTGCTTGTCCTTCAGGCTTTTTATTTTAGCTGTCAAAACTGTAAACTGCCTTTCAGGGTAGTGAGAGTCTTACAAGAGAGGATGAAATGAATGTACCCTGGATCTAGGTAGTGGGTGTTTTAATCTAATTTTCTAGCTAGAAATACAGCACTTCTCTCCCTTGGGCACTGCTGGGAACAGGAAAATTAAGCTTCAGTTCAGCAATATCTGTCAATGAACCTCAAACAAGGGACAGGGCTTTTCAAGGACAAAGCAAAACCTTTCAAGTCCTCCATTTTCATCCATAAGCTCCCTCAGATGCAGGCAGCAACACGTGAAGCCAGACTGCCCACTCACGCTGCCTCCCTCCACACGTCTCCCACACTTTCTAGAATTTCACAGATTTTTTCCAAGAGCTTGCCTTTTTTCTTTCCCCCTCAGATTAAACTGA
This sequence comes from Pachycephala philippinensis, assembly GCA_013397055.1. Taxonomy (NCBI): domain Eukaryota; kingdom Metazoa; phylum Chordata; class Aves; order Passeriformes; genus Pachycephala; species Pachycephala philippinensis. Next base: position 434,508 of record VWZT01015827.1, read on the forward strand.
TTTCCTGGTGTCAGCAATATTATTCACATGAAGCCTTTGAATCTTAATTCCGGTGTAAATGCACTCAGACTGAATACGGGTATTGTGTCCAAGTGGCTCGTGGCCAAATGACCTTATATTAAATCTCTGAAAGGGTAAACATAAAAACTTTGGGGTTTATCCTGTAGGCTTCCTTTCAGTCTGTATTATAGAATGTTAGCAATTAACTTGATAATAGACTCAAGATGAAGTTGTGTAGATTTCTACTTTGGTTACTTTTACTATCTGGTTATTTTAACCACAACTCAAAACGTGCTGCTGGGAAAAGGTTTTATGGTGCTTGTCTACACAACTTAAAAGAACTGTTTGGATGACTTGAGCAAACTAACACACCAAAGTACATCAACTTAACCCATGTCTTTCTCTCCTGTTTCCAGTTCCAACACGTCTTTAGGATAAAAGGTGACCATTTTTCAGGCTTTGTGTTGCAGCCACAGATGCATGACCAGTACAAACCAGCCACTGAGCAAGCAGGCAGATGACATGAATTAACTGATTAAGAGATGTCAAGGTGCCAGGCGGATGGGATGAGTTTGGAAGCTCCCAGAGGACTTGTGAGGGTTCACTCCCTGAAGCTCAGGCCAGTTCCATGAGCACACCTGGGTTCAGGTCTCCCTGCAGATAACCCAGCTGGGATGAGTGGTGTTCAAACACAATCAATGGAACAGTTTATGGCAGGAAAGCACAGTGATGCCAAGAGAATAAAACAGGTTGACAACCTATATGGGAAGGAAGATTTTACAATATACGAGCTTCCTGCAGAGTTACCTCTGACATGTATATAAATATATGTGCTTTATCAAAGTGGGGTCTTCAGACATCAGCATCTTCTGAAGTAAATCAAAAGAGGGGAAAAAAAAAAAAAAAGAAAAGAAAATATTTGTGATGGCCAGAGGCAAGGACATCAACTTCATCAAAGCCAGCCAGCCAGTAAAAATGTCAATGAACTTCTTTACAAGAGAATTAAGAGGGAGCAGTGCAATGTCAGCACACAGAGGGAGAGCAGCTCCAGTTCCGATTAACTGAGATACTGCGCTGACGGGAGGGCACAGACCCAACCTCTCCCTAACCTAAAATGACCTCCCTTAGACAGAGATTATATAACACTTCCACATGAGGAGAGCAAACTTAAATTAATTTGGTTTTCACAGGCTGCTGCCAGAAGAGACATCACTGTCCTTTCTGCTTATCCAGGTACACTCCACAGGGCCGTACCCTGGCGGTGAACTGGGACACACACTGACCTGCCTGGAAACAAAGCCAGCACAAAAATGGAATAAAACCAGCTCAGGTGGAGGCTGGATCACCTCCCCATGGGGCTGCACAGGCACTGCTGCTGACAACGCCTAGCTGGGAGTGGGAGCACTTGCTCCTGCAGAACTTGTGTCAGCTGAAGGGGAGACACTGCATCTCCAAGTGAGATTTTAAATCCATTTAGATAAACTGCTGTAAAAAGCTGGTTTGAGAATTTCAAAGGTTCTTCAGCTTAGCTCACATAAACCCAATTTCTAAGGCCTTGACAACACAGAGGAGTTGCAAAAGAATTTGACCTAATTTTCTAAGCCAGTGTGGTTACACTATTGCAGAAACACTTGTTTCATGGAGTGTGTACCCAGCGTGTCCAGCCAGAGAACGGCACCAGTTTAATAAATTCAGCGTCAATTCACACCTAAGCCACACTAGCACAAGTTTCACAGGCAGACAAGACTGGAAGCTAAAGCAGAACAAGCCAAGCCCCAACTGCAACAAGAATATTGACACAAAATCCTGTGTTCAGCAAGGGGGTACAGCCCTACCACAAAGCGAAACCCAAAATTTCTCAGGAACCTTCCATTAGGAAACCCCCACTTCAACACAGAGGGATAACAGTCTCTTATCACACAGGAAATCCAGTACAAGACCAGGCATTCACTTCAGTTTTCACCTTCCTACGTGTGTGCGTTACGGTTTGGGGCTTTTTTCCCCCCAACAGATGAACAGACTTGGCACCTTCCCTGGTGGATCGGAAGAAAGTCTTGTAAGGCACAAGTAACTGTAAGTACACAGATTAAGTGGGTTTCCTGGATCTCATCCATGTTCAAATTTCCCAGGTTGTAGATCTCAAAAATATCTGTCTGACAAAACTGGTATGACAGGTTATGTAACACTCCACAGAATCACCCGGTGACAGCAGAGCAGGAACATTATCTGCTCTGCTCAGGGACTCCAGGGCTTTCTGGATCAACTGCAAGGGGTGACAAAAAAAAAAAAAAAAAAAAAGGAACTGAAACACCAAATGTAAAGGAAAAAGAAATCCCCATGTGTTTTATATAGCCAACCTCACCCACTGGTGATTCCCTTAGATTATTTCCAGGAAGTTCCATATGCGAAATATGCGGAGGTGATTTGTTTTAATATAGATGTTTATAGGTCTGATATAACTTTAGAGAACACAGAATTATTGCAGAGAAACATCAAGGAGATAATAACTGCCTAATACAATGGATTTTGCAGCCTTTTTAAGACTGCTCAAAACAAACTAAACGGAACAGTTACATCTGAGACTGTTAAATATGCTATTTGCAGCCTGGGATAAATGATAGGACAATCTTGTTAAATGAAATATATATGCTTCTTGTTAAATGAAATATATATGCTTTCACCGAGTGCAGTATAACTTGAGGCACAAAGGCAAGAAATAAATCAATGTGGGACTATTTGCCAGAATAGAAAATTTCAGACTAACAGCACACGCATGGGTTTTCCCTCTGTTGTAAGAACAGCAAGTTGCTAACTGCTCGAGGATGTTTAGGGAACACGTAGTGAGGCTGCTTAGTATTTTCATAAAAAGTTGTCTTGCTCTTTTCCCTATTTTGCTGGATTAAGGAAACGGCAAAGCTACATCACATTCTGCCTGCATCCCAGCACTGCTGACAACCAGATCAGCCTCTAACCTGGGGCAGGAAACCCTCCAGGAGATCTCCAGTGAAAATGCATCACTGTTAAGCAGGTCCCTGCTGCAATCTCGGTCCATCCTCTCTCCTCATGCCCGTTCCTTTGCTTCCCCCAGGCATCTGGGTACCAAGGCACAGGCGAGATAAAGTGGAAGCTGCGTGTAAGAGGAAAATCCCACAGAAAACACTCTGTTCTGTGCAATGGGAAATACAGCAAACTCCACAGTAAACCCCCACCGAAGTGTCTTAGAATACATCTCGCTACCTTTTGATCAATTAAACTTATTTCTTCCAGTAATAATTATAGACAATTAAATACTCAGCTACTAAAGGAGAAGAAAAGAACTGACCTCCCTGCAGAAGCAGGTCACAACTCATAACGAGCTCCACAGAACAAGAAATATTCCTCCCTTTCAAGCTCCACACAAGCAAAACAAACGCATCTCTACCATCTCTATTTTTATTTTTTTTACCCGACATGGCACTGGTAAGGAATCAGATCTGAGCTTTTCCCTTCCACCTGCACCGTGCTGAAGTTGCTGCCACATCTGCAGCCCTGCTCCAGCTTTGGAGCCTTATCTATGGAGCCCCAGGAGAACCGATTCCCGGTGGCACTGCAGGGGCAGTGCGCGGGGAAGGGGAGCAGCAGGGGCTGCACTTACCTTCTCGGCATGCTTGAACTTGACGTAGAACCAACTGGACTTGATCATTGTCTCACCTCCTGCCCTCGCTGAACGCCAGAAAAGCGACCCGAACCGATGGTGCTGACCAGCGGCGTGCCGGCGCTGTGCCCGTCGGAGCCGGCGCTCTTCGAGGGGAGCGCAGCGCTCAGGTGAGGGGCAGGAGCGCCGGAGGGACGGACGGGGAAGGAAGGCGCTGTGCCCGGGAGCTCCGCGTGTCCCCTCCTGCCGTGTCCCCTCCTGCCATGTCCCCTCCTGCCGTGTCCCCTCC
>VWZT01015827.1:451688-467148 GCA_013397055.1 Pachycephala philippinensis
ATCCTCCATCCTCCATCCTCCATCCTCCATCCTCCTCCATCCTCCATCCTCCATCCTCCATCCTCCATCCTCCATCCTCCTCCATCCTCCATCCTCCCTCCTGGGTTTGGTCTCCCCACCAGTACCCTCCTTCTCCTCCTCACTGCCATTTACACAGGACTCAGCTACAGGACACAAATAATGAGCTACTAGCCAACAGCTACACCATCATCCGAGGGCATGACCCCAAATGCTCGGTGTTAGGGTTAAATATCTCTCAGTGAAAGTAAGGCACGGAAACAGGATTTTTTCCCATCCTCAGTAAGTCACACTGCCAGAGTTCCTGCCCATCTGCAGAATTTCCTACATTCCCCCATTCCTGAAATTCAACAACATGTAGCTTGATTTGTGAATGGCGTTGGGAGAAACCAGAATCAGGTTTTTGCATAAGCTAGGACTTATAATAACTACACCTTTTAAAGTATCTTTGGAGCTTTGTTTCTCACATGTGCTATTCCTGCAAGTGTCGAAGCCTTCAATGCTTCTACTGAGGCTTCCACTTCCCTCAGACTGTACAAACTCTGTGCCAAGGAACTAAACTTCTTTTTCATTGTAGCACAGCAAATACCAACCTTCAGCTGTGGGTTTTGTGCTCTACTTTCTGATGGGTATTAAGAAGCCCTCAGTAGTTCCTAGCTCTGGCCCACAACAGCCAATGCAGCATCAAGCTTTGCTATTATTTTTTCCATAACAGAACACATTTTAGATCCAGAAAAATGGAATTCAGAAAAAGGACTGATGTGTTTCAATATCACTGCTGGCATCCGATTCTTCTTCAGCCACCCAGCCCTGAAAAGCAGGAGGGCAAAGAGCTCCTCACAAATGACTGTTGTTTCCCCCCTGAATGTTTTTATTCATTGCCTTCAACACTGCTGCAAAGCACATGGGAGAGATGGCCCAAAGGAATGGGACAGCATCCCCACATAAGCTGCTGCTAATAAAAGCAGCATTCAACAGCATTGCCACTTGCTGGTCACATTTTCCAAGGGGAAAGACAAAAAAGAGGAACAGCATTATGTGTGAGTTCTGGCTGTGTGACACCCAGCTTCACACAAACTCAGAAACCAAGGCTGACAATCAGGCTCTTTGTAAAGCACAACATATTTTGGGTACATCTACACACTTGATCCACAGCACATGTTGTATTGAACCAACAAATTCTACCAGGTATCTGTGAAGTCCAGGATGAAAATTACTGAATTACAGCTCCTATTAAATTAAGAAAGAAGTAACGAGTCCTCTTACATGTTACCCAGCAGGACTGCAGAGCTCGAGTTGAACAAAAAAATACAGCAAGGTAAATTACTGGAGACGAACTTTCAAGCTAAATTAAAGAACATTAAACCCTCTTCTGATATAATTCCGTCCTTTTACCTCTCATTTTTATACAATTACGCACTGATGGATTTTAGCCAGATATGAAAGATGATCCAGGTCATTGCTTCTCCACCCTTTCTCCACTGAAGGACCAAGCTGTTTTGGAGAAGGAAAAATAAAATCTGAGTCCATGTTATATTCCACATTCTTCCTCCAGCTGGGAAGAAAAGGCTGCTACTGGAGCACCTATTGTTTCTTTAAACAGAACCATATTGATTTATTTACATAATAACAACCTTAGTGTTATAAATTGGTACATTTTCATTAGGCACCACTAGTAAGCAAAGGCACATAGCAACATTTCTTCAGGAATGTGTCCAAGTGCACAGGGGTGAGGGTGTTTACACTCTTTTTTTTTTAATTAGTTCTTTTGTGGAGCCTCTTTGTTGGCTTAGAAACCCTAGTTTGAACTAGTTTGAACAAAGCTACTCTGGTAGAAAACAGACCAGAAACTCCTTTGTTATAGTCATGCCTAAGTTCCCCCAGCTCTAAGACTTTGTTTTACTCCACTTTTATTTAATTGTCTGGCTCGACCATTAATGTTTGCTGTGCTCTGAAATGCCCAGACAGCAAAGCCTGATTTCGGGCAGCTGGAGGTTCCCATCAGCCTGGCCCAGGTGACTCCCTCAGACGCCCCAGGACACAGCTGGAGGATGGAAAAACAGAATGCACAGGCTCTCAAAGGAATGGATCTCCTATCCCAGTTTTCACTGTCTAAACGGTCTCTACAAGTGGCTGGTGAATCATGACTTTGGTTTCCATTTGGAGCAGAAAGGGAAGCAGCACCTCCAGGACCCCGTGCTGCTCAGAGCCCCATTTCTGCTCCTCGTACCCCCGGCCGTCACACGTGGGAAGTGATGCAGGCACAGGATTGCTGGTCCTAGCACAAGCAGCTGGGGCTCCTAAAGAAGATTCAGGGGCTAGAAAGGCAGGAGGAGGCCATATGAATCAGTTCCATAGCTCAGCATGCCCTACAGGAAGAATAGGGGGGCGATCCCTCAGACTCCTGTTTGCATTAGCAAAGTAAGTGAGCACACACGTCCCCTCCAGCAGCCTGAGCTGTGGCTCCCCACGGACCAGAGCAGGGCATGGGGATTTGCTTGTACAGCTCTGCCTGTGCAAAATCCGTGCCATTCACACTGTCTGGTGAGTGCTTTTCCTCTGGGAAAAGTGTAACACATTCCCTAGAAGATTTGGATGGCTGCCTCGAAATGATTGTGGGTTTGGGCTCAGACAATCAGGGGATGGAAGCACAGCCATGGGGTTGCAATGACACCTACTGATGAGGAAGGCTGTGAGAGGGACATGTGAAAGCAGCCAGGACCCCGAGTTCCCAAAGCAGATTACACCTCACCGAGCGCTTCTGGAAACACGAGGCTATGGCTGGGCAAGTGCACCAGGGGATGAAGGAAATGCTGGAAGGTAAAACAGAGTCAAATCACTGTTTCTAGCTCCTATGAGCACAACACGAGGGAGCAAAGTTTGTACCTGAAGGAGTTTGTACCTACAAACCTGAGCAGCTGCACACACTGGGTACTGGCTTGTAAAAAACCTGCTCCAGAAAAGAGGGTATCACAAATATTCTGGCAATACTAGGGAAAGAAAATAAAAGCACATATTCTTTTCTTGGTATGATCTGACATAATATCAGTGTGAAATACCTTCTCCTCTTCTTTCCACATCTGCTGGTCACTTCCTCTAACCATGCACAGCAGGAACCACGGAGAAGAGAGGCACCATTCAGCACTGGGACACGAGCAGACTGTCACTGGTATCTCTCACACACACTGCAGGTGAACACAGCGCTGGGGGGTAACAGCTCCAATCCACAATACAACGAGCAGAAGCAAACTCAGATCGATACATCGCGCTTCTAGCAAGACAGTCTGTATTTATTCCCAAAACACCAACAAATCCCTTGTGCTTTCTAAGGATGGCTTCTCTTTTCTCCAAGTGAAGAAGCCAGAATGTAGCTTACAGCTTTTCTGTAAAGCCAGCATGGCCTCTGTGAACAGAGAGCAGGACAACAGCTGCTGCTCTGCAGCTTTAAAGGATGCCATCCATAATGACATTACACTGTCCCTTTTACTCAATGAACACCAAATTTAAAAATAAAACAGAACTCTCCTTTGATCTGTGGAAGCTCAGGAGGCTGAGATGGAGGGCGAGGGGAAAGAAGGGAGAAAATGAGCACTTCTGTCAGGCAGTGATCCAGAGCACTTGGCAGGACTGGAGGCAATGAATCCCCACAGAACGCATGGCAACCAATGTAACACAACAGCAACACCACGAGAGATGGGGAGATAAAGATGCTTCACATAATTTATTTTCTTTAAAAAATAAAAGCTAATAAAAAAAATCTGTATGTCCCAAATACAAGACATTTTCAGAAGACACTGGCCAGGCAATTTGCTCGACTCATGCCTTCCAGCAAGCGAACATGAAAAGCTTTTCACACATATGCCATGCCCTGGCCCACACTGGTTTTCCCTCCCATTAGGCCACCTCCTGTTGCCCTCAGCGAGGATCAAATACTGGAGAAAAGAGAAAGTCAAGGTAACCACTCACACATGAACACTAACAACAGGAACAGCAGGAAATGCAGAAAGCAAACTCCCCTGCTCCCGGTCCTGAATGGGAACCTGCCTGCTGCAGGCTCTGCTGCTTTGCATTTGCCTGAAAGCTATAAATGTTATAATAAGGTCAGTGTGTACACAACCACCTCTCTGACAATAATTCAGTGCACCCAGGATCTTTAAGCCCCTGTTTGCCTACTCATGAGCCCCTCGTGAAGTGAGGAGTCAGTGGGAGGCAGGGTTGCCTGAGGGACAGCCCTTCGCCTTCCCTTCAAGCATCTCCCACCTGCGAACAGGGGAAAATGCAAACAGACAACATGAACAGGAAAATAGGTCACACTTGAGTGATTTCAAACTTCAAAAATAGGAAGGGATTCAACACAGGAGCACGGAAAGTGACAGGAGAGCGCATCACACACTTCTGACGAATCCATTTGATCCTGTGACTGATCAGACTTTTGCAGTGAGATTGCTTTCTAATTTATGCCTTTAAATGGAAATAAAGACCTTGATCTTAGCATTAAATCTATGCAGATAGATCCTTGAGGCAATACTTCTACAGAAAACACCGAAGTGCAAAGACATTAAATTAATAATGCAAACACTGTATGTGTGTCTAGAGTCACTCTGAGGATTCAGCAGCTGTCAAATCCTCCGGTAACTCCTGCTCTGTCATTTTGACTTTAGCAGTAATTGGCGATTTCCTTAAAACCTGCAGCCCAGGTGCCTTATCCTCCCTGAAGAGGCAGCGTTTGGGATGGACACGGTGGAAGGTGTTAGCTGTCCCCTGCCACTCAGCTGTCCTGGCAGCAGACACCTGACGGGCTCAGTGCCGCATCAGCTCCCCCACACAGCGCCATAAAGTGTCAGTGCCAAGGGTTGCTGGAATTAGGATCACTGTTAGATTAGTTAACAGCTGTATAATTAGCCACGCTAAGCCTAGATGTTTCCCCTTGAAACCCAGTTTTTACAGTTATAAATAGCAGTGTTAATGATCTCCAGCATCACTGCTTACACTCGGAGCCCTCCCTCCTCCATCGGCTCTGGTGTCACTCACTCAATGTCACATTCTCCTGACTTTCTTGTAACAGCTACAGAAGGAGATAAAAAAAGAACTAAAAAAGGCAGAAACCAAAAATAAACCCCAAACTGAAGTGGACCAAGAAGGATTTTTTTCCTTAGATGCATTAAAACCTTAGGAAATAACAGCTGCAGCTTGTACTTAAACTGTACTTTCAAGCATTAACTTAATTACATTTCACAAGAGTGGGAGGAGATAGTTCCAACATTTCATACCCAGGTAAACTGAGACAAAGGAGTGCAATAGTCTGGAGTCACACAGCAGCATGATGAATGGGACCCAAAATGAAACCTGAGTGCCCAACACATCACCATGCTATTTACCAAATGGGATAAAACACCAGGGCACTCCAGCACTGAGATGTCTTTCATAAATCTGTCATGGCACACTACATGCTAATGAAGGGATATGAAGAGCATTTTTCTTTATTTTGAAGGTATTCAGTGCAGGAAAATTTCAAAAAATAGAGTTCATGCTCTTTAGATAAATTTGATTTGCCGATCTATGAATGCGGCAGAACCCAGATTTGTCATCTCTGAAATCTGAACTTCAGACAATACAATCCTTAAATCCTTTCCATACTGTTAATTTATCACCAGTAATATTATCATCTAACCAAAAGAATCCACCACTTTCACCAATGATTAAAAATATTTCTTTTTAAACATTTGATCTCAGCAGAGCTTTCTGAAACTCTGCAGTGCGGCAACACAATCTCTGGAAGTGTCCATAGCACAGATTACAGATGCAGTTACTGTAAAAAATTTATAATACACAGATATTTTCAGCTGTTCCAAATTTCTCACCATGGCTAGCACCACGTGTCTGAGAGAAAGAGCATCTATGGGGGTATAATATAAACAAGTGAGAATTTTAAAAGGCTGTTTCTAGGAACACTGTTAGGGCTTTAATGGGGTTTAGAAACGAAAATGTGAGATAAATGTGAGATAATTTGAACACTGCTGCTCAGAGTTCCCTGTGTGGTTACAATCAGAGCAGGTGGTCTGTGCTTTTGCATCCCAGGTTTCCAAAGGTAACCCCATGTTTCCCAAGGGGTACCTTCCCTCCAGCAGCACAGAGCCCCAGGCTGTGTGAGGAGGGATGGCAGACCTGAAGCAGAGCACTGTGCTGCCAGGATATTCCCAACACAGTATATACACAACATCTACAGTATTTCTCGAATCCATGAATTCTTTAATGCAGTGAGGAAACAAATCCCCTGAGGCCGAGGCTGCAGGGAGCTCCTGAGAGCAGTACAGGACTGTGCTGGCGTCCAGCCACACCACAACACGTGCTGGCCATAGCTGCTGCTCCTCCTCCTCGGGATACTTCCCATGGGCAGGAAACCTCAGGATGCTTTTCTTTCAGAGAGCAGAAAGCAGTGCTGGCAGGTGAGGTGGTTTCCCCAGAGCCACTGCTCACCCAGCCCCCTGCCTCTCCCCGAGGCACAACACAAGCACTGCCATCCCTCCCTGATTAATAAACCAAGAGCCAAATTACTCAAATCTCTGACTCATGTTCCAGGGGCAGCGAGGAGCAGCAGTGGCACAGCACTGTGCTAAGAGCTCCTCCAACAAAGGCATAAACTCCTGCAATTTGGGATGGTTTATCAGCACCCATGCGAGCCAGGCTTCTCCCAGCCAGGAGATCTGCTTAGGTATCAACCAGCCGAACAAGGAGACAAATCTTTACACCAGCAAAACCTGAGAACATGTACTGTAAGGAAATCATAAACCCCAGAAAGCATGTATTCTGTATTGTATCCATTTGATTGCTTAACAGAATTGTGAAAATCTGAACAAAACCCCCAAAGCCAGTCTTAACCCCGAAGTTACTGGCTCATGTATTTTAACAGTGGCTACTGATTTTGCTGACTTTGTTTTCTGTCCTCCCCACTTCACACATACCCCATCCCAACCTGGAAACATTTTCAGACAGAAAACTGCTTTTGCTGGAGCCTCTTTCAAAGGGTCTCATCACAAGTTCCCACCAGTGCCCTAGCAAAACTTTGCTTATTATTATTTTGTAGTGAGTGGAAACTTCTCAACCGGGCAACCGTGGCCAGGCAATCCATGATATTCCCAAATGAAAACTGTGGTTCTGGTGAAACACTTCTTCTGTGAAGGAAAAAAATAAGCAAAGAGAAAACAAAAAAGAAATTAAGAAAGAAAATACAAAGAAAAAAAAAATTGAGGGGAAAAAGGCAATAAATTAGCTTTCTTAATGACCTGAAAGTTCTGGCAGTCCTGAGCAGGATGCAATAACCTCTCCTGCAGTTTCTTCTCTCCTCCCCTCCCAGCTCTCACGATGCCATCCCAGCGCCAAGCAGGGAAATCACAAAGGAAAAGCCATTAGAGAGGCAGCAGGCCATTACACTTAGCTGGTCAAGGGTAATTACCCTAATTAAAATACTGGTAGAGCTTGTAAATAGAAACAAGTGACTTGCCAAAGAAAAATCCCCAAACAACCCCTCTGTCTGTAACAGGGCAGGACCTGCTGCCCCAGGTCTGCAGCACCTCTGACTGTGCACAGCCATCTGCCATGGGGACACTGCTGCAGCCACACCACATGGAAAAATACCTGAGTTCCTGGAATGGCTTCCCATGGAATCACTGGAAGAGACAGTCTGAGAGTGCCCAAGAGCTGAGAGGAATCAATTCATGCTCCCATTCAGAGAAATTTGCTGTCCTCAGCCGCTTTGGTCCTGTGCAGGGCCAGGAGCTGGACTCTGATGGTCCCTGTGGGTCCCTTCCAACTCAGGATATTCTGTGATTCTGTGATTTGGGTGCTGCCTCCCTTCACCCAGACCCCACCCAAGTTATGCCTTTCATTCTAGTTCAAGCATCTGGGTTCCTGGGGTAACTAAGGCAAAACCAACACCTTGAACAAATTCCCATTGGAGTTTTTGCCCTGTGAAGTCACCGAGGATCACCCCCATGCTTTGACAGAGCTGGGGTTTCACACCCCAAGCCGGTGGAAGGACTCACGACTATGGATTTCACTTTGCTCTCAATCCCCTCCGTGCTGTGTACTGTGGAAGCACGAGGCGCTGCTCCGGCTCTGCAAAGCTCACAAATCCCTGGGACAAACCCTGCAGAACTTGGCTGTGAGCGCACTGGATCCACTGTTCCTCTGAGAGTTCCCGCATTAATATCTCCCCCCTCACACGAAGGAAGGAGGAGCAGAGGGCTCTTTGCCTCGTGGCATCGCTCCAGGCTCTCTCAAAGCCTGCAGTGGTGTTGCTAAAGAGCCAGTGATCCAGGGCTGGAAGAGTTTTTGGCAAAAGCCTGCGCTGGATGGTGCTGAGCCAGAGAGAGAGGAGGGGACTGCTGCACTATGCACACAAGGAGCCAGAGCCCAGCCAGGACAGCTCTGACCTGCGGTTCCCGGGGCGCTGATAGTTCTAGGACAGAAACTTTTCATCAGGGGAAAAACACATCCCTTTTTCTTTACACAGAGGGGCATTTTGTACCGGGAAAACAAGCACAGAAAATGAGAACTTGCTGGACATCGTCACCAGGCCAACAAAAAGACCGTGTCACCTGAGGCAGATCCAACACTTACAGCACATGGAAGTGAGAGGGAAACATCCACTCTTGATGGCTTTAGCAATGCTGTGCTACAGGAGAGAGTGACCACAACATACGAGGTGTGTAAGGCAAAGGGCATCCAGGAATCATGGGGTGTCCATCTGGGAATCACGGGGACAGAAATATTCATACACACTAGGTGCCCAGAACCAAACCCACAGTGCTCCATCGGTGCAGCAGGGCACAGAGGCAGCCACAGGGATCTGCTGGGACACATCCAGAGAAGCATTTGTCAGGACTCACACGGGGACAGGGATCCGTGCAGGGATGTAATCCGACGCACCCGCATCTGGCTGGCACACAAACAAGGCAGGCTTTCATCCCCGCGGGCAGGGCTGGAATCGCTGCCGCCTATTTTTACCATTTTCAATTGCTCGCAAAGCCGAGGGGGCTGCAAGGCAGGAGCCAGCCCCTGCTCTGCACACAGAGCTGCGCCCAGGCATTGTCCCCGAACAATGAAGCTCCCCGAGCCAAGCTGCCTCCCGGGCTCCAGCAGCGCTGCTGATCGCTGCAAAAGCTGGCATCCTTCGGCGTGTGACTGGGGAACAGCCGGGATGGGGGGAGTCAGCGTGCTGGGATTTACACAGCTAAGTACATGCAACGTGTTACCTCTGTCTAGGGACAATCCCCCTGGAGTTTCGGAATTTGTGTCTGTGAGACAGATTCAGGCCACTGAGTTGAGAACTCGCTTCGTGCCGTTCTGTCTCCCAGTTTGTTTTACCATCGCTGCCACACATTGACACTCTTGGGAGAGCAGCCAGGGGTGGTGGGAGGGCAAAACACACAAATAGGGCATTTCTTTGTAAGAGGGAAAAAATTCAGTTGTCACTCCAAATGGACCAACATTTGCTGGCATCTGTTACCATGACAAGTGGACAGTTTGAGCAGTGTTCCTTCCAAACTACGAAACAGTTGGTAGGATGAAAAAAGCTCCCAGACCACTTGATGTAGGAGACGCATGCCCTCAAAAGAAATCCATTTGTGCTCAATGACAGCACTCCACCAAAGCAGGAGATGGCAGGAGCTGGACTAAAGCACAGCAGCACAGTCTGGCTCACACCCATTGCTACAGAGGGACCAGCCACACCACAGTCCTACACCAAACCAAGCTGCTGGGCACCAAAGCTGGACAGCAGCTACTCCACAGCCAAGCTGCAGAAGTGAAATTCTGGAACCACCAGAATTCACTTAAAAAACTTAAGCTGCATCAGAGCAGCTGTGTTACCCAGCATTTTCCTACACAAACTTGTGCTCCACCCCCTGTCACATGAAATTGCAAGTGATTGTTTAAATACACAGACATATGTGATCCCTTACTTGGATCACACAAGGCATCAGCTACTGATGAAGGAAATGGCTGATGAAAAAAACCCCAAACCCACAGCACTCATCATCAGAAATGGTGTGATACAAGCTGGCCTCATCCCATTGATTTTAAGGCAAGTAATTCTCTCTTTCAGCGAGGACTGACCTGTGATACTTCACAGGAATGCGCTTCCCAAAGTGGATGAGCATTTGCACAATCAATAAAATGCACACATTCAATATCTCCCCAAAAGAGGGTCAATAACTGGAACAGGTATTAAATTAGAAGTCACTCCTACGACAACATCGAAAGGATTAAAACATTATTCCCCTTATCCCTGTATTCTTCTCCTTCTCACATCACAGCAAGCGACTAACCTTCAGAGACCAAAGCAGAAATAAATAAGGAAGCCAAGACCAAAGATCAACTGAGATTTTGACTTTGCGAATTCACAGTATCGACAGCATTGCCCTTGAGCACAAGCCTGGGAGTCAGGAGGGATGGGTTTATAACCAGTCTCTACAGAAACCTTCTCTGAACCTTACACTATAAGCTCTGCAGTGAGCAGGAATGAAGGACCCTTATTAAAATGAGAAGCTAACACTTAGAACTGTTAGTAAATACAAATTTAGGACTCTTAGTAAATACAAATCCAGAATAAAATGCCTGTGACAGCAGGTTAATTCACAACATCCATTTCTTTTGATCATGATTTGTATTTTCACACAGTTCCTAAAACCAAGACGGATTTTCCTCTACCACCTCGATATTTCCATCGAAACTGTTGTGAAATGCTACTACACTTTTATTTTTTTTTCCCCCAGAAATAAATCCTAATGAATCAAAATGGGGATCTTTCTGCACACTGTAACACCAAAAAACACTTCAGTGTTGGCCAGCAGGAACACTATGGTGTCTTAGTTCAGATGCTAAACCTACAAATGGAACACTTCTAGATTGATACCAACATGTCCCACACTCACAGTGCTGCATTTTGTGTTATTAATAAAAGCCACAGAAATATTCATACACAGAAATATGTCCCACATTATTTAACCTAAAACATCACTTGGGTGTTGCAAATTGCTTGTCTCTTTTTAGAACACAACTTGCTCCTGTTTCACACTGATTTGCAGGATATGGAAACCACAGGACATGTTTGAGAGATAAGGCAGAACAAATTGTAAACCTAGGAGTATTTATCACAAACCACATTATCTACTGCTGTAGCCACTGCCTTTTTTCTTCAGAGTTGTTATTATTTGCCCATATATAATGGAAAGTTAAATACCCCCATTTTCTGCTAGGCTTGCATCCTGCCTTAGCATATTTAACCTGACAAAGTACAGCACGAGCTGGTCACAAGTGTGCTGAAGAATTAACTAATTATTTTAAAGCAGGTTTTCAATGGAGAGCCCTGGCCCACTCATAAATGCAGTTCTAATTTCTGCTGGAAATTACGCTTTCCATAAGCATCCATACCTACGTGTGCCAGAGGGGCACACACTGCAGCTCATGCTCTGAAATGACTGGACGGGGTTGTCTCAGGTGTGTCTTGCAGCACAACAGACAGAAAAACCATCTTTTCTCATGATTTTCTGAAGATAACATACATAAAACACACATAAAAACATGCAACACTACCTCTGCCAAGACAGCCCTCCCGTAACTCTGTTCGAAATACACATTAAACACTGCTATCAAATGACCACCGTATCAAACCCCCTCATCTTTAACTCATCTAACCCACCCCGGGCATGGCAAATTACTCACATACACATTTTAAAGGCATGTTACAAACCCCCAGCATGAGACAGCTCACTTTGGATCTTCCAAACTTAATTCTGAGCCACAAGACAAACACTTTCAACATAATTATCACTACCATATGGGCAGCTCTGCTATTGTGCTGGTTCTAATTAGGATTGTATATGTTACACATGTTGAAAGAGTTTGCAAATATGTTTTGTGGTTGACAGTTAAGCTCAGTATTTAAAGTAATGTGAACTTTTGTATGTTTACATTGCATTTGCTGTAACAAATACATCATGTGCATAATAAACATACATATGTGCACATATACATGCATACACACTATTTTGTTTTAGCAAAATAAACATAAAACAGGTGTCAGAAATGTTAAAACTCATAACTGGAATAAACATATTCACCAAAAATTTAAATCCAGTGCCCTCCTACTCAGCTATTGGCTTCTACAGACAGGATCCAGAAGTATTTCCACTTTCTTACTAACATGCTTTATTCATTGGATATTGGTATTTACATCTGCAATCTTGTATATGCTACTCAAAATTTGGAATTAACTTCTTCAATAAGTTATCTGTGTATCTGTCTATTGAGACATAATTTTTTGCCACCAAAAGAATGGTATAAGCAATTCAAAGATAGAAAATAAAATTTGAGTTAAAATCTTGGAATGGTACAGCACAAAAGCCGCTGGAGTAGAGGCGTAGAAAGGCAAAGTATCAACAGCACACAGGTAAAGAACAAAAATCAATCCTTTACAAGCACAAAGCCTGGGGCAATTAATTTAATTCTAAAACCTTATACAAATATGCCAGGCATGCAGCTGCTGTCTGTGAATTGCAAGCAGGGCTTTGGAACTCTGCTTTCCCAATCATTATTTTATTAGATGTGTGTACCTCTCCCTTTTGATTTGCAAGAGCCTTACAAGATGTAAGAGTAGTACACAGACACATTTAATTGCTAATGATACTGTGCTCTGTTTCAAGTTTCAGCATTAGCATCTCAAGGTAGAAGAGCATTACAACCTTTTCAAAGCTTTAAAACCCACTTTTCACGTAAACACATTACAGCCTGGGCGTCCCTTTCGAGTCTTTTGTCTTGCTCTCGCCCTTCAGTTCAAAGTCGTAAAATAACACGGTATCTCAATATTAGATAACTCCTGATAGTGCTCTGAAGCAAGAGGACAGCAAAGCACCAGTCTCTATCAATAACACACAAACATCTCTGAGCACGACCTGCCTGCCTGCACAGGGGATAAGACACCACAATTTTCACTTATTCAAAGAGACTTTTAAAGGCTCAGACCGCTTAAAAATGGATGGAACCAATTGTCTCAGTGCTCCTTGTCCAGGGCAGGCTGCAGAGGGCAAGTGTAAGAGCTTCACATCATCTCTGCCCAGACGGATTCCACTGTCCTGCTGGGGATGGAACGGAGCACAGGACAGGGCAGCCCCTGACACACCTGACCCACTGGCATTCTCCTTTCCCCAGAACAGAGCTGAGGAACCACAGTGCTTCTCTCACAGGCACAGAGATGCCATTCAAATCCAGCAGGATGCAGGCAGCCTAGCTGTAGTCCAGCTAGCAGAGCATGGATGCACTGCAAGGAAACCACGACACTTCCAGAAGCAGAATTGTCTCCTCAAGGTAGTAAAATTAAGTACTGATGCACACCTGAATGCATCAATTTAATCCTACCAGTCTACCTGCCTCCATTCCAACAGGCTGAAATAAAAAGCTCAGCCTAACACATTAACTGTCAATCTCAGGTTTTCATCTCACATACCCTATCAAATTTAATGCAAGTTATGTTGATTTGGCATTATAAAATTATTTGCAACCACATTTGACTGATGAGGAGTAATCAAAATAGAGGAGACGAGCGTGAAGTGCTTCCATGGTAAGAGAGACTGAAGTGTAAGCTTATTCCTTATTAGACAGCAGAGAATCAACCAGGAGGGGAAAGTCTGTAACAACCCATGCTCTGCTGGATGTGTGTCAGGACTCTGCTCCTCATCAGCAATGGGGAAATGGGGGACAAAGATGAGAAACAGCTATTCTTTATTTGTAGGAGTGACAGGTTTACGAAAGAGAGACCTGCCCTTCATCAGAGTTAGGGCAATTCTCTAAATGCATGCAAAACAAGAGAAAAACATTCATTTCCATCTCTCACTACACTCCACAGAATTAGTTACTCCACTAGAAAAGACACATAATTTCCAACCTTCAGGTTTATCCATATTTATAATGAAGATGTTATAATTAGTGATCTCTACCACTCCCATCCAGCCGTACTGAACCATTTCTACACTTCTTAGTCCATTAAAACATAATCACGGCTGAATAATACATTAATAAGGCTGATCACAGGCAAAATAGAGTTTGTCAGTTCTCCTGCTCCTAATCTGCTACAGCATTGTAACAGCAGCCAAACCTGTCGTATTTCACAGGACCCAATAAAACTGTAGTTCCCCATTTCAGCTGCTCTCACGGCTGGTGTTTGAGGTGGTGACAAGGAGGAGCCACTGCTGCTTTTGTCAGCTTCAGTCATGTACAGTAACACCCAAGGATGGTTGTGACGGTGCTTAATGGGATCACATTCCCTCTGCAAATTCCCCTGCTCTTCTGCAAATAGGTTTTAATAAGCAAAGTTTTTACAAGCTTCAGAGGAGCAGCAGGGGGACCCCAACAACTTCCAGGGCTCTGTCTGCTCCCCAGGACTCCCCTGCCCCTTGATTTCTGTCGTTTCCTGGCAGTGGCCTCTCAGGGTACTGAGTCGGCTGTCACTGACAACAGACCACGAAGATCTTCCAACACCAAACCCCTCCTTCATTCTTCTCCTCTTCCAGAACCACAAAAGCAATTAACAGTACTGCCATTCACACTCCCATTCTGGGCCCCCCGTGTGACTGCCCAAAGGAAGCAGGGGGCAAGTGACACCTTTAGAAGAGTAATTTCTGTTCCTCTAAGAAAGGTTTCTATCCCAATCTCAGAAGTTTAGAAAAATTTAGTGTTAACTAAAGTTTTACTGGATGTGGGAGAAGGATTCGTCACTCACTGTGAGTCAGTAACAACCAAACTAGAGCAGCCGATAGAAAAGGGGGAGAGAGGCAGCTCCACAGGTCTGCTTTTCTCTCACAGACTTTCTATTTCCAAATAGAACCACAGATGGTTTGGGTTGGAAGTGACCTTACAGATAATTTAATTCCAACCCCTCTGCCATGGACAGGGACAGCTTCCACCAGACCAAATTGCAACACAGAGCATGTTTGACTCTCAGCAAGTCACATCGTCAGCCTCTTGTCTCTCAATAGAATACACTTTCACTTCCAGTCCTGCCATCAGACCTGTGTGAAGGCCCGGAACGTTTTCAGACTCTCACTGACACCAGTGTGTGGAGTCAAACAGCTGCTCTGCACAAGCAAAGCCAGTGAACGCCACTTTGGTGAGATAAAAGAATAAACCCCCGAACTCTGGATGGAACTCTGATTCCGTGTGAACTGATCCCATGGCTGCCTTTGTTATCTGTCTGCCTTTTCTTCTGCTTGTTCAAGTGGCAGGAGGAGGCCAGCAGTGACCAGTTAATGTCTGTCTGATCAAAACTGGAATCTGCTACTTGCTACTACAAAATCAAAACACACCCCAAACCTTTCCTCCTAAACAAGCATTCTTTGCCGAAGGCAATAAATCATAGAATCACTGAATGGTTTTGGTCAGAAGGGAC